>JAADWC010000414.1:0-10009 GCA_023336095.1 Pythium pectinolyticum | reverse complement strand
GGCACGATACACACCATGGCGACCACGGTCACGACGACTGCCAATCGAAACGGTCCGATCTCGCCCACCGCGTCAGCTGTGAGCTGCGCCGCGACGCCTGCTAACACAGCCAGTAACCCATTGCCCTCAGATGCCATGGCAAATGTCTTGGCGATCCATTCTTCATCAAAGCCTGCCAGTTACATATCGTTCCTTAGCACCCAACACAGTGTGCGATTTCTGTTCCATCGGTTTGAGGAGCTCACCTCGTGCTCGATGCTCCGTGACCATCCAGCTCTCAAAGGCGGAAAACAACAGCGACGTCGAGATTCCACCGAGCACTCGTCCGACCAAAAGCACAGCCATGCTAGGGAAATTCTCCATGAGATTGATCGCGATCTGTTCAAATCCACACCAACATCAATACTCAACACAACACACCATAGCCAATACGATATAATAGACCTATCGCTGAACTCACTTCGAGTGCACAGAAGACTAGACACGCATTGCGGCGACCGTACTTGTCCACGATGGGGCCGACGGCATTGCCCAGTACGGCCGACGATAGAAAGCCCGTGAGAAACAGCACGCTGATGTTGACGCCGTAGCTTTCATAGAGACTGTACATATGTGTGCCCTGGAGCCAGTCGGCAAACATCACAAGAAAATACACGATGAGATACTGGCGGCGGAAGTGCTGATACTCGACGCTCTCTCCATGAGCGGACACTGTCGTTGTTGACGATGCCAATGCTGGCGATGCTTGTGACGACGGTGGCGCTGCTCGGTGAATAGCTATTGCCGCGCCATGCAGAAGTAGCAAGCAAATAGATAGAACGATACAGCACGCGGATGCCCATGGTGGCCACTGGAACTCATCCCAGAGCCACTGCAGCACGGCGCGTGGCGCTTGTGCTAACGTTACAATCTCGCGCATTTCCTTTGTGGATCCAATTTTTTTCTGAAGGGATACAGCTGCTCATCTGAGTCTGAGTATTTATTCTGAGTCAGATGGACTCCTTTTTGCAAGCCAACCAAGTTTGCCATCAAGTTGGAAAAACGCACAACATAAAGCAACAATGGACGTACTCAAGTCGGTGACACTGAGCGAGGAATCGGCGGCCAAGATCCTCAACAAGTTTGTGAAGACGAAGGAGCAGGAGGAGAACACTGACCTCATGGTGCGTGCGTTGTCTTTCATTGTACCGTAACTGTAGGAGACGATGAAGAAGACGAGGACAATGATGGCGCAGAGCTAACTGTCTTGATTGTCTGTGGTATGGAACGAACTAGATGACGGAGGAAGTGAAGACACAGTTGGCGCAGGTGCTCGAGTACTTGCAGACCAAGAACACCAAGTAAATACACATTTTTTTTAGAGACGATGACTACTGTGCAAGCGCGAAAATGTCATGGTGGGCTCATCGGCTAGTGTAGTACAGAATGTTACACAGAGGTTTGATCGATGGTCCACGGGCGATGTCGCGTATGCGAATGGTACAGCATTGCCTGCGCTACATGATTCCTGGTAGTGCTGAGCCAGGCCTGAGCTACTCCAAAGGAAACAAGAGGCACATTACACCGTTCTGAGTGTACAACCCAGAGTGAATGGACCGAGGTTGCACCACTCGATCTTCGCGTTTACGATAGGATTCTGCATGTGCACGACATGCTGCTGCAGCATTGCTGCAACGTGGAGCACTTGCGCGAGGTTCATCAATGCGTGGTTGCGCATCCTCATCTGTGCTATCTATCCACTTGGGCATCCACGGCGATCCAACTCCAGCCAAGAGCGCCTTCAATGAGTAGTGAGTACACGATCTATTCAATTGTATTCATCGGTGTCTTGATTTACGATTCCAAAAAGTGTGCATCGCATCGAGGAGACACTGCCTCTCCCCACAAATCTAGAGTCGGACTCCATCGACCAGATTGGTCTGGGGATCTGATGAAGAGTCTGAATGTTTAACACACTGGATTGGCTGAAAATACACTTCATCTAATCTGATTGGATAAAACCGTTCAAATGATCTCTTCGGTTTTCGCGGAAAGGAGAAAACAAGCCAGTTGGCAACTCGACTAGAAGAGACGGGCGTCTCTGCCCATTTGCCACGTGAACAGAGTGACATCCATCCATCTGCGGATAGCGAGCTATTCCTTGAATGTACCAGTAAATATCTATTCGGTCTGCATCCGTGTCATCTATCCGTGTTTCCGGAGCAGATCCAAAGGGGGGGAAGGCGTAGAGGTACTTTTGCTTTGTCGCTTGCGGTAGAGAGGCACTGTAAAGTGATCTGGATAACCACCTGGGGGAATCCGAGTTCATCCCAAAGAGCTACAGTGCTCTCTGATTTTACGTGCCTCATTCTTCAAATCCTTCTCGATAACGCCATCACCGCCACGATGCCTGCGCCGATCGAACCGACGATGCAGCGCCGCAACACCGCCATCTACGTCGGTGCGCTGCCCGTCGCCTCGCGCCAACAGCATCGCTACAGTGAAGAAGATGACGACGTGTCGGACGACCCAGCGTGGTACCACGCGCCCCGTGGCAGTGCACTGCAGCCGGCACTGCCCATGAGTCTTTTGCAGAAGCACGAGTCGCAGCGCTCCAACTCGACCGAGTCCACCGACTCCAGTGACCAGTCGGATCGATCGACCAGTCCGAACAATGCAACCACAGACATGGTCGATCTGTGTCGGATCATCAGCTCCAGTGGCGCCGACGCTGACGACGAAGATGAGGAAGAGGAAGAGGAGGAGGAAGAGGAGGAGGAAGAGGAGCAGCCCCATGAAGACAAGGACTACTTCCCACCGCCAGCGATCACATCTCCACGCGGGCGGCTCTCTGTATCCGTGCAAATGAAGCCGCGCGGCTCCAACAGCAAGCTGCGTGACGTCAAGAGACTCTCACTCGAGCGGCTCTCGGGCAGCGATGCGACCCACGGAAGCCGCCAGTCGTCGGACAGTGAAGACCGTGTCCGTCCAAATGGACATCGCACGACACGCCACACTCACACGCACACGCTGCGTTCTTCTTCGATGGGCATGCGAAGCTCTATGGACATGAGCGGCCGCGAGAGTATGCTGCAGTACCGTCCCAGTGATCTCAACGTGCAGGATCTCCAGGCCACGCTCACGCGGCGCGACTCGCTGGCAGCGCTTCGCGATGGCAGTGCGCCTGTGACGCGTGGCTCGATCAGCCATGCGCCACGGCAGTCGGACGCGGAACTGCCCGATTTGCTGCGTGCTGCCAAGACGGGCAATCTGCTGCTACTCAAGGCGTGTCTGCAGGACGCGTCGACCGACGTGCTGCAGCGCGACACGGTCCACGGCCAGACGGCGCTCCACGTGGCCGTGCGCCATGGCCAGTTTGCCGCCGTCCGCGTGCTCTGCCAGAAAAACAAACCTTACGCTGCACTACTAGTGGATGCTGAGGATCTGCGCAACAATACGGCACTGCATCTCGCAGCGGCGCGGTCTCGCCGCATCACCAAGTTTCTACTGGAACACGCACAAGCGGATGTCACAAAAGTGAATGCACGCGGCCAGACGCCGTTGGCGGTCACGATCCTCACATCGCGCAAAGATGATCCGCTCGTAGCCGAGATGCTTCTCCAGTTCAAGTCGGATGCCGACAGCATGCTGGACGGCGGCTCGCTGTTGCACAAGGCCGTCGAGCTCAAGCTTTTCGAGATTGCCTGTCGGCTTGTGCGGTACGGCGCACGGCTGGACACCAAGGACGACCAAGGCAAAATGGTGTTTGACAAGGTGAACCGCAAGCAACTGCGCCAACTGATCCACAAGATCTCGTACCCGCCCGTGTGGGTGCCCGACGACGAACGGTCCAATTGCATGCTCTGCTCGCGCAAGTTTAGCAAGTTTTGTATTGGCGTCGTGCGGCGCCACCACTGCCGCCACTGCGGACGGCTGTGCTGCGGCCAGTGCTCGCACGTGTCGGTGGAAAGCGTGGCGTTTCCCGCGACGTTTGAAGATCGGCTCCAAAAGGGGGCAGCCAAGCGCAATGACCATAAAAAGCGGGTGTGCAAGACTTGTAGCTCGGTGTTTAACGAGCGCGCGCAGCCGCAGAACGAAAAGCTCCTCCGCAAGACGAGCGGCTTTGTGGCCAAGGCGTTTGGCTGCGAGTGGGAAGAGCTCGACGGCCAGCAAAATGGACCACGCCGCAGCTCACTGGCCGGGTAGATATTTGGATACCTAGATGGATTGTTTATGTGTGGAATCGTGTGTTTTTGTACGTCATGATAATAGATGTCACTTGAGTAAAGTATGCTCCTAACTAGTAATCTGTGATTTGCTGCCTTGTTTCCACAACGTTAGCCAAATGAGATTTGGGACATCGCCACGGTGGGCTTGGCCTTGAGCGAGGCGAGCCGCTCCCGGTACTGCATCCCGTAGTTGACGGACTCGCGCCGTGCCCGTGGCGCCTGCTGCTCTGGTGGCGTCGGTGGTTTGACCGATAGCTTTTGGCTGGAGTGGCCCAGCATCAGGCGATGGGCCGCCGCGATCTGCTCGGGCCCAGGAGCTACGAGTGGTTTCTTATTGCGGTCCATATTTGTGAGCCACTTGGCCTTGTCGGTGCCTGTAAAGCCAAAGCAATCGCGTCCCATCATGTCGCCTTTGCGGAATGCGCCTTTTATGGGCGGCAAGAACGAGGATTGCATCGTGGGTGACGTCGCGGCTGCGTGGTCGCCGTTGCCGTCCACACTGGCGCGACGGTTGTGGTGCAGAGGCGCGGAAAACCGCATTTGCTGTTCGTCCATGTGCTGCTGCGAGGCCTCGAGCATCTTTCGGTACTTGGAATCCAGAAATTCGTGGCGTGGCGGTGGAAAGATGAGTGAATAATCCATCAATGTCTCCTCTTCTTCATCCACATCGTCGCTCTCTTCCTGCTCACCCTCTTCGGCTTCGTCTTGGTCGTCGTCATCTTGCTCAGGAGCTACTTCTGGAAGTAGCTTTTTTGTGGCTCGCCGTGGTGCAAAATCGTGGATACTTTTGCCGTATTTTTGCTGGAGACTCTTGTTCAGTTCCTCTTGGTTGTGCTGGTACTTTGCGAGAATCTTGTCCAGATCTTTGAGCCGCTCGGCGTTGAATCGCTGGTAGTACCCCGTCAACGCCACGCGGAGGTCCTCGCCACTTAGCGACTTGTAGGCCACTCCGCTATCGCCTTCGGATGGACTCTCGTCGCTGTTGTTGTTACTACTGTTGTCACTGGCAGTGGCAACGCCAGAGCCAGCGAGTGGCGTACCACCGTACAGTCGCCGCTGCATCGACTTGGCGAGCTCGGCTTCGTACTTGTCTTTGTCATCGGGTGAGATGCGCATGATGTCGAGCGTCTGCGAGATCAGTCGCTCTTTGATGTTCCAGTCCAGTGGCGAATCACAGCCAAAGCTGGGCAAGTGGTTCACTTCCAAGAGCCACGGCTTCAGTGCCTCGTCGACGAGCACGTCCATACCCAAGATCGCGAACGACGACGACTCGGCGCCGGCATTCGGGGAGCTATATGACGCCCACGCACCCGTCGAATCGGGCGCACTGGATGGCCGTGTTGATGTTGATGTTGATGTCGTCGTCGTTGATTGATGGAGATCTTGATGCTGCGGCCCACTGACTGATGCAGAGCTCACTTTACGCAAGTTCTTGGCAAACGTCGACCGGTACTCCTGCGCCAATGTGGGCTGCACCGCGAGAATCGCCTTGAGACAAATGTCGCCAATTTTATCCCATAGAGTCGCGACTTTGGACTCATCAAAGCCGCGGTTTGTCTTGAGCCACTCGAAAAACCAGCGCAGTGACCGCTTGCTGCCACTGCCGTCTTCAGCGGCGTTCTTGTTGACTTCAAAATTGTTGGCGTGCTTGTTCACGGCGTAGTTGGTCAAGTGCATGAACCGCTGCTCCATATTGTCGGCATTGGGCGTCACGTAGTCGGCCGTGCACATGCGCACGAGTCCGTCTTTAAACAAGTACACGCGCAGCGGATTGCAGCTCGAAATGAGCACGTAAATGCGTAAATCAAATTTTTTGCCCTCGATCAAAAGCGGCGCCTTGACGTACTGCTGCGCGACCATCACGTCCGTGCGGTTGATCTGCGAGAGCTGCCGCGTGAGAAACACGCCGCGGCCCTGGCAGTTGTGGTCGGGCTTCACGATGAACGTCTTTTGCGAGAGCCCCGTGTCGCTGTGGAATTGCTGCTGGAAATCGTACAAATCAAACGGCAAGATCCACGTCTTGGGGCAAAAATCGTACTCGTCCGGAAACATTTTCTTCATGCGATCGAAATTGCGTGCGAGTTTGGATTTCCGCGCGAGATTCGTCATGCCGGGGAAATGGTTGACCTTGGCAAACGGCTGCAGCACTTTAAAAGTCGGATGGAAGTCGGGCACGTCGATCCAGTGGAGCGTGCAGGACGCGATGGCGGCCCTGTCGCTTTCGTCGGTGATGAGCTGCCAGCCACGGTCACGCGCGATCTTGCGCACGACTTCGTACCGCAGTAGCGTCGCGTTCACGCGCACGACTTGCGGCTTCTTGGGACCGACGATGGCGGTGGTGGTGGTCGTGGTCGTGGGCGGCGCATCACGTCGCTTGGTGGTCCGCTTCTTCTCCATCCGAGTCGAGTCGAAGTAGAGATGGAGGTGGCTGGGGGGTGGATGATGATGGAGTAAGCTGTGACCTGGCCTGCTTGCACTGTGTGTATGTATGTGTAGCGTAGCACACGTGACTTGTGGAAAAACGTGCATGGTGGTCAGCGCCCGAGTCTCTCTTTTTATTTGTAGCGAAGTTTGCACGGAAAAACGAGCCAAAAATAAAGATCCAGCAACGATTTGGTGTGAAGCCACTTTATTGGAGAAAAATGTAGCCATGTCTGTGGTCACACGAGACACGCGACGATGACCAAGCAACCCAAGCAGCTACCACGTAGTAGGAGATGAAAAAGAGCTGCTGAGCTGCTGAGCTGGTGGGGAGCAGAAGCTCCATACTACTACGTAGTAGTACCGGTAACACAGCACATCAAAACAAACGTCAAAGTGTTTCTTCTTGTTTACGGGTGTGAAGGTCCGTCTTGGTCCGTCTCGCAACAACCAAAACTACAGAAATCGTTTCGTTTTTTTTACTGCGCGCTCTGGATGATCGACACAAACTCGGGCTTGAGCGAGGCGCCGCCGACAAGGAACCCGTCCACGTCGTGGAGCGCGATCAGCTCGTTACAGTTGCCGCCGTTCACCGAGCCGCCGTAGATGATGCGCACTTTCTGCGCGACATCGCCCGACACCTTGGTGGCGATCCACTCGCGAAGCTTCTTGTGGGCATCCTGCGCCTGCGCGGGCGTGGCCACGACGCCCGTGCCGATCGCCCACACGGGCTCGTACGCGATCACGATCTTGTCCCAGTCCTTTTCGCCAATGATCGTGGACAGCGCCTCGGTCTGGCGTGTGATCACATCGACCGTCTTGTCGGCCTTGCGCTCATCCAGCGTCTCACCGATGCAAAAGATCACGTTCAGGCCGAGATCCAGCGCGCGCTTGGTCTTCTTGGCGACGATCTCGTCGCTTTCGCCGTAGTACGCGCGGCGCTCCGAGTGGCCCGTGAGCGTCCACTTCAAGCCAAAGTCTGGTTACAACCAAAAAAGATCAGTTCTCGTCAGAACAAAAATTCAAAATCGAAGAACAAAGAACAAGATCCAATCGTACCGAGGAGCTGCTCGGCAGCGATCTCGCCCGTGTACGCGCCGTGGCCCGTGAGGCTCACGTTCTGCGCCGACACGGCAATGTTCTTCTGGATCAGGCTCTGGGTCAGATCCAAGTGGAGCGCTGGTGGCGCCACGATCACTTCGACCTGCTCCGTGTCGATTTCGACCTTGTTGAGCACGTCAATGAGCTCACGCACGCTCTGCTTCGAGCCGTTCTGCTCAAATCAAAGCCGTTTCATGTTCACCGTTAGATTCGCCGCATTAGGTATAACGGAGGAGGGAGAGAAAGAGAGAGGCGAGGAGCTCCATCTCTACAGACGGCAGAGGTGCTACGTACGCATTTCCAGTTGCCACCGATGACGTACTTGCGGACAGCGGCCATTGTGAAAGAGTGTAGTGGTGGGGGTGGTGCTTGGGGGGCGATTGATCCGAGGGGGCTGCACAAAAATGTGGAATGAGCTCTGTGTGCGCGTGATTGTGTCTTTGCGTATCATGCTCTCCTAAATCCGATTATCCCAGTAAACGGGTGAGATCATACCGGTAATGACAACCCACGGGTTTGAAAAGATCTGTCCCAGATGTGATTGCTTGACTGCTGCATGTCTTTGGGAAGTGGGTGGGTTTTCGTTGTACCCATTTTTGTAGTGGGTTTTGTTTTGATTCGGGAGTAAAGTTCCAGAGTACTGATTTTGAGATATCCTGAAACACTGTGAGTGTCTGACGCTCAGGCGTCACGTGAGACCACAAGTGGCTTCAACAAGCGCAATGACGTCAACCTTCAAATACAGGTACCGGTACCGGTAAACGAACATGCAACGTGCGCGTCAGAGGCCAAGCTCACTCTCACTGACAAATGAGCCATTGTACCCGTACCAGTATTACCAGATAGACCAACGCGCAGCTCCAGCTCCTGGGCTCGCCGATGTGCGTTATGATCCGATGGCTACTTAGCTAGAACTATCGGTATCGTAAGCCTACGCCGGAGGACTGGTGGATATCTCTGGGATGACAGCGCCTTTGATGATGTCTGGTGTGTCGCAATTGATCGACTGCGGCGCGCCCGAGTTTTGGTCCCACGTGTAGGCGCTGGCAAACGACTGGTACGGACGAATGACCGTGTTGCACAAGACGCGGTACGTCGTGCCGCCGTCATCTTCGCACTGGACGGCGCCGCCCACGTGGACTCCTTCGATTGCCGGACAGCTGGAACTCTGGACGCCGTTCGCCAGCATGTCGGCGCCCAGTGTCACATCCAAACAGTTGACGGTCTTAGCGCTGCGCCATGTAGAGTCCCATGAGTCGGCGATGTCCGGATCTGGGTACCAGCGGATCTCCTTACCACACATGGCACGAAACACGGGGCCCAGATCCGTGTCGCCGCACCGGATGGCGTCACCGTACGCAGCGCCCGCCACAGAATCCTGCGAAGCATCACAGTCTTTGTAGGCCATAGCCTTGCCCTTGGTCACGACCGCACACGTGATCGTGGTTGTGGGGATACACATCCCAGGACGCGGCGAAGATCGCGTTTGGATACAATCGGATCTCGCCACACTCGACACGGTACACGTTGTCTTTGTCCTCAGCCTAATGGTAGCTGGTAAAAGTGTGGTCCCTAGTGCACGGGAGCCATGACCAGTAGCGCGGTTTGGATCCCAAGGCGTGGCGATCGTTGGGTTTGGGTACAAACGCGTCAATGTACCTGAGTGGGGCACCCAGAGCGAAAGGCCAGCGGAGGACACACTGTACACAGCCTGCGTTATGACAGTGCACATGTACGTCAGCATGGGTCGCGTATCATCGCACTCCTTGGTCGGGTCCACTCGATGACCACTACGCAGTCTATAGACTGCGTGGCGGATCGGCACCCTCGCAGAGACTGCACCAATCACGGCAACAACCAAAGGACATGTCAGCAAGTACCGCGTGTGTCCGGGGCAAAGTTAGGCTTGATGTGGCAGAAGCTTAGTGCCAAGCGCGGCCAAAATGGCATAATTGACAGCCATGAATCTCCCGTGATCCTTTGTCGATCTGGTCAGTCGTGGAGACTGGAGACTGCGCGTTCTCATCCGGTCACACTACGACGCGTAGGCAACAAATCACTGGTCGCGACTTCCTTGAGCTGGACTGGAGACCCCTACGCTCACCAGCCAACACCACAACAACTGTACTGTAGGCTGTAGGGTGTTGCTGATCGACTTGGCAGGTTAAAACCATACCCAGAATGTTGAAGTATGCATCTGCATCGTTCGTTTAGATATCGAGGAATACAACACATCACGATAACTATGAAAAGTGTATTGACCTTGCGTTGCCCTCACT
>JAADWC010000413.1:0-10023 GCA_023336095.1 Pythium pectinolyticum | reverse complement strand
GATCGCCGGCTGCAGCGGCGCATCGAGGCTGAACATTGGTGGCTTATCTCTTGGCTTCCTCTGTTCTTTGTTTGACAACTTGATGCCGTTGACTGTGTGAGTGGAGAATGACTCGAGCACGCTATTGTCCGCTCCAGAAATGCATGTGGTACCATTTGTGGGGCGTGCCAGACCCGTAAAATATGTGGGGAGGTGTAATTTACAGGATGGTTAACGGAATAAACTCTCAAAATAGTGGGAATTACGTTAAAAATGTAAAATACGCATGTAGCCATTTCGTGGTGGCAGCAAAAAATGCCAAGCAAAACTCACGATGGAACGTGGAATGCCGACGTCGCCGTGATGGCCTGGCGACAGATCGGACACGTTTGGCGCGGTAACTGCGCGATGCATCCACTGCAGTAGATGTGGCCGCACGGAATGAGCACGCGGTCCACTTTGTTCTCCAGGCAGATCATGCACGTGAGCGTGTCTTCGGCATCCTTCTTGTCACGAATCGCGTCTTCGACCTGAGCTGTCGCAAAGCGACGGCCATCTTCTGCCTGATCCAGGCGCCGCTGGAGCCGCAAATTCTCCGCAAGAAGCTCTTCATACGTCGAGTCCAGCGACAAGTTGAGCTTAGAGAGCAGGTCGTTCACTGCAGAGACGACAGTCACGGCGGGCACTCCTTCTGGGGGGCGCTGCCGGCCAGAGCTGTTCGGGGCAACCGATGGCGGAAGAGCCGCAGCTCCAATTGAGCTTGCCGGGGCGCCATCAGTCGATGCATTCTCGAGCGCGAGACGCTCCACAAATGATACGTTTGGGTCCTGCGACGACGCTTGTGCTGCAGGCCGCGCCTGTCCTCTCGTAGACTTGAAACTGTAAATCTGGGTCGCTGGATACCATCTCGACTCGGCCTGACGAGTGCGTACTTCAAACTGGCTGATACCAGTCGGAGAGCTCTCTTCTTTCATGATCCTCGCGTAGCACAGTCCGCCGTCTTGCTCGATCGCAACAATCTCACCAATGTAGAACGAGCGAAGCGGCGTCAACTCCACCACCCGCAAGTCGCTCTCGCACAGCGGCTCACCGTACGTCCCACGAAGGTTCTCCATGATCAGCGCGGGGACTTCGTGGATGTTCAGGAATTGCAGCAGTGGCTGGATGTCAAGTGCATCGCAGCTCAGAATGGACTCGACCGCAGAACAGTCTTGCACGAAACCGCCCAGCAGTTGATTGATGCAGCTCGCAACGACTTGTGTGATCCGGACTCCATTGTGCGCTTGCAAGGTCTTCACGGCGATATAAATGATCTTGGTGCTGAGATCAACAAACGAGATGCTGCCGGTTGCAGCTGATTCCTTGGTGATGTCCACGGAACGCGTTGGATAGCCGAGCTTTGCAATGAACCGCGACTTGATCGTATCGACAGCTCGAATGTGGAACGTCGCCAAGCCAACAATCCGTCGGTGCAGATCGTCAAAGTCCGTGTTGCCCATTGACGTCGACTTTTGTTGCTGGACGCTGAGCACTGTGCGTAGCCCATTGCCAAACTGCTGGGATGCCAGAACGGCATTCATGTGCTGGACTTCACGAGGCTGCTCCACGCCCACGTCCACAAGTCTCTCCAACTCGAGCTCTTCCGAGACAACCTGGCTGATTCCTTTCACGCCCAGCACACCACACCGCTCAGGACTCACACGCGGATGGACGACCTGCAGCTCGGTGAGATCGACACGAGCGCAGATCCACGGCGCATCGTTGTGCGCCATGCGAAGAGCTTGACGCATGACGGACTCGGTCGATGGCAAATAGAGATGCTGGAGTGCCTCCATCGACAACGACTTGTTGTGCTCGGCCATGCCATCCGACAACAGATTCACCACGCGCGCCACGCTGAGTAACTCATTCAAGTTGAGCGCGCTGTCGCCGCATTCTTGAGCGAGATCGCGTAGCAAAAGCACATAGTCGTCGACTTCTGGTGTGTCCTTTGACCCCAAGCTACGAAATAGCGTGTCGTACGCACCAAACGCGCGTGGCACTTCATACATCAGTGGCGCGAGATTCTCTGCCAAGTGGAAGAACAAGCGATTGCACTTGACCAGATGCGAGCCAACTGGTACGATTGGCAGCTTGGCGAGTCGTGTTCGCTCGTCTTGCGTCAAGTGGCTCCACTCATCTTGGAGATACTTGAACACGGACTGGAACACAGTGACCACGGGAACAAAGAACAGCCACGATTCTGTAGTGGTTGACTCGGAGGCGCGCTCCACCATGTAGAACAAGTGATCTAGCACGACCGGTTTCGGAGGCGGCGACTGCAGCCCCAAACGGCTCCACAGCACTCGCGGAGGCAGCGCTGTTGATGCAAGAATCGGCATCCGCGAGAACACGAGCGCCTGATCGTCTGGAGTCGCACACTCGGCGTACGTGGTGAGAACCGTGCGTGAAAGCAACGCACTCGAATCACCTCGTACCGCCATCGTGTTCTCGTATTGAATGGCTGGCACGAAAGGGATCGATGCGATTTGCTCGAAAAACACTCGGGAGCGGTCGTACTTATCGAAATTCTGGAGGAAAAACTCGTGGAGTGAGTTGACCACGGATTCGTCTTGCACTGAGAGTGACGCTTTGTTGGCGAACATACTTTCAATGCGCTGCGCACACTCAATAAAGAGTTGGACGGTAATCTCTGCGCGCAAACCAATCTCCCCCATGAAATCCAACCATTCATCGGTAGAGTAGGTCGCCTCACTGGGAAAGATGCCTTGGACGTCTCCGTAGAGAGCTTTGAGCACTTTGTTGCGCGGATCAAGAAAGGCGCTTGCGCACTTGTATGATCCATCCTCGCTCTTGAACAGAGGTGTCGACCGCAGTACTCCAACAACTGTTGCGTCGCCACGCAGCGACTGCCAGCGTCCCTTGATGGACTGGAGGATAGCGTCACGCTGCTCCGGCAGCATTTGGCTGTAAAACGGGAGCACGAACATCAGCAGCTTGGCGTAGCTCATCTCTTCAACGCCCAATTCCTTATAGAAGGATGTCAAGCGAGGGTTTGGCTTCATGAAGCGCTGCGTAGCATTCGTCGGCAGGGGGATGGCAGCTAGATCGATCTCAGGAGGAACCAGGTAGTGGTCCCCACGATCCAGCGCGCAGCGCACTCCGCACACGTTCACGTAAATCGGTAGTCGCTTCAGTCTCTCCAGTTGTATCCGGTTGAAGCCTCCATGCCGGTGACTGTGGTCGCTGAAGTATTCCGCCAGCAGGGTGGCATCGTCCGTCGATAGCCCAGCCCACTGCAATAGATCCGAGTCAGCAGAGTGGATCCCTTCGAGGATGGCGATTGCGACGTCACGTGACGACGGGATGATCTCCTTCTCTTGCCCATTGAGATACGCAAGCTCGAGCAGTGGCGTGTTGAGACGAGATAGCAAATTGTGCATCGTCGCTCGTGAGCAGTATTCAGCTTCTTCCGGTGCCGCGGCAGCGGCGGCGGCGTCAATGACTGCAACTGCCTCAAATGGCTGCAGCACCTCGTGGTTTATCTCTTCGTTCTCTGGGTGTGCAACTGGAACTGTCTCGCTGTGGTCTTGAGCTTCGGGCTGATTTCCCGCAGTCGTGTCTTCTGTGTCACCGGCAACTCGCGCTTCAGTCGATCCGGGGAGTTCGATACCACCCACTTCCCCCACGGTTGCGTCGTCGCACGAATCAGTTTCGTCGGGAACTTCTTCAGCATCTTCGGGGTCACCCAGTGCTACGCCATGTTGTTGGTCAGCGTCGTCATCTTGGAACACCTCGTGTACCTCTTCGCTCTTGACCGTTTCAGCGGACAGCTCACGCAATCGCTTTCTTTCCAGATCCGACGCCGCCAACTTCTCGTCGTTTTCTCGAACAGCGTCAGTGAAAGACACACAGACACGATCACGCAGATCCGGATCAAATGCGCCATCCCACAAGCACACTACTGCATCTGGCTTCCCACACGATACCAGTTGCGAACCTTGGACCGGAATCAGCGGCCAAGCACTGAAGTACGCGAGGGACCGCCGCTCAAATCGGACTTCGCTCCAAAAGCGGTACATCCACAGTCTGCTCACTTGATTTCCGGGTGCATCGGGATTCCAGTCGACGATCGCGCGATCTTTCCACGCAGCTGGAAGAACTTGGTCGATATTATCCGACAGCGTCTTGATGGAAAAGTTCCCGAGCCCCATCTGCGTGACGAATCGTGGCTCCGACAGGAATGTGTGGAGCTGCTGACGAGTTTCAAGCGACACAAACGATCCCGCAAGCGCTGGAAGCAACTGGATCTGGTTGAACGATGCCAGGAGGTATCGGCCGCGCTGATTCACTCCGAGTAGACCCACTGAGCCATCCTGCAGTGGGAGCAGTGGGAGACCTTGGAATTCAGCCCACACTGCATGCCCGTCGCTTGGCAGTGGGAACGTCATGTCGCTCAGACAGTACTCGAGAAGAGATAGACACATGCTGGCGTCGAGATTCGTAGGCCGGAAATTGCGCAAAAAACGCCGCATTGTTCGTGGCGACAACGTCGACACGCGGGACGGCAGCAATCGTTTTGTAGCGGCCAGAATTGCGCTTGGTACGTCGAACGATGGAAAATTTAGCTGTGCGAACGAAACAACCTAGATAGCGCACAAAGAAGTTAGCCCAGTGGGAGATCAGTTGCCCGAGCTCTGTGGTTTCGTTACCTGAAGGTCCATATCGGCGACGTCGACGACAAATCCACCTCCCAGAGATCGGAACACTCCGTCGGTGCACAAGAAGTATGGCTGTAAGTCGAACTTGCGATACAGAAGCATCTGGATTTGGGCAGCGACCAAGTTGGATGGCTACCAAATTGGATGGAACACAAACAAATGTCAGAGGATCCGGATACATCATACAGCATTTGTCACCATCCACACAAAACCTTACCTCGATTGCACCTGGCCAAATGCGATAGAACGCTTTCGAGGTCGTACTCTCGAACTTGAGCTTTGCCGACTGCAGCATTTTGGAATATGCCTCAACGACGCCGTCTTCAAGGAGCACTCGATTCCAATGTGTCACCATGGATTGCTCGTCATTCATCCCGGACCGTGCTGAGTTGAAATTCACGGTGTCGCCATGATGGTTCTTGAAGCAGCCATTGATGTGGATTGGCAGGCCAATATCTAGGCTCGTTTTCACGGTCTTGAACAACTTGCCTTTGACGATTGGCGCAACATTTCCATTTCTGAAGAGACGGCAGGCTACACTGGCGTACGGGATCGAGTTGAGCACTTCATGGACCGGCGTCGCGGCCAAATCGCGACTCCTTCCAGCAGCCATGATGTCGGATAACAGCCACGTGTCCTTGTAGCTCTTGTTCTCGATTTCGAGTCTGATAAGAAACTCGACTTGATTCTCCGGTGCGATAGGAGTCTTGAAGAAGCTGTGGAACGAAAACTTCTTCTTCCACTCCGTGTTTCGTATCGTAGAATTTCGTCTCTTGAGCGTGATCTCCGGCGCGTCCAACGCTGCCTCACCATGAGCATGAACGGCAAACTCCGAACCTTTACCGACACTCCATAAAGCGACTCGATGCACGGACTCCGTGAAGACAATGCAATCGGCCAGTTGTGACCGGGCGTAGCGAATGAAACTCTCAGCAGCGCTTGCTGACAAGATGTAGTCGGAGAGCGCTGACTTTTCTTTTCTCCACGGGAATCGTAGCAATGTGCTACGAGTGCCGCTGCCAACGTTGCCTGGGCACGACGGGAGTGAGCAAAACGGCAGTAGCTGATCCGGATACCGCGTAAACTCTTCGCTGAGAATGTCGTAGCGACGGGCTAATCCACTTTCAGCCGCACTGCCACTCGAACTTGACGGAGAGAGAAAACTTCTGGTCGGATCCATCACGTAGAAGCCGTCGCCACTCAGAATCTGGAGGCAGTCTGAGAAGACGAGCCCGGAAAAAAGACCTGATCGCGACATCTCGCCACCGAACAGTTGATTCACGTCTTGCGTTGATAGCACCAAACCGTGAATGTGCACACAAATGGCTTCTTCTTGGAGTGCCTGAAATGACGGTTGAATGACACGCTGGGCTGGGTGCTTGCGGTAGTCGACAAAGAACTCGACTTGAGTGCCACCAAAGCGCTCTGCCGCGAGAAGAATCTCTGTGAAGAACGCTTCGAACCATTTGTCACGCTTGGGTAATACCGACTTCAACGCAGTGGATGCTGGACAAACAACTTGCGTACTGGTTACAGACGTCTCTGCGAGTTTCGAATGCAGTGACTTCGCACCCAGCGCCAGCGCAACGTCGCGCGAAACACTGCTGCTCACAAATCGGCACCCACGACGAGCTTCTGACGATTCGTTCCACTCCATGTCATCGTAGACTAGCTTGCGAGCAGGGACAAGGCGATCACTTGTGTCCAGCAGCACGAGGCCACTCGCTGCAAAGTCGGACGCCGATCCACCACTTGTGATTGCTTCCGCCACCAGTTCAAAAAGCTTGAGGCACGCCAGTCTTTGTGCTGGAGAGAGCACCTCGTCAGACTGAAAGAGTGATCGCAACGCTAGAAGATAGTCGACAGGCTCGAACCGTGGCTTGATGCCAAACGCCACGAGCAGCGGCCTTGGAACCAACACGTCGGGAGGCGCTGGAAATAGCAATGGCTCGAGTTGTGCGTCCGCTTCCTCTGCCACTTGCTGTAAGGTAGTAAAGACCTTACCCGTCCACACCCACGCAGCAGAGTTGAGCGTCTCGCGCAGGTTTTCCATCACCTCGGGATCGCCACCAGCGCATACACTTTCTAGAGTGAGGTACATTCGCTGGGTCTCTTGAATAAGCAACTTGAAATCCGAGGAAGACGCATCACGGCTTGCCGTGGAGGTGCCAATTTCGCCGATCGCGGCCAGTTGAACAGCCACAGTCGTCACGTCCACTTCGTTGTTCCAGCCAAATCCAGCCGTCAGCACTTCTGAATGAAGCTGCCCTGTCAGAATCCTGTTTGTGAATGAGCAAGTCCACTACAAATAAAAGTCAGACAATTGTTAGAGTCAGAACAAGCCAAAAGAGAGGAAAAACTGCACACGCCATACCGCATCGCTCTCGGGCCGGGTCGCGGTTGCAGATGCGAATTCCTTTCGATCAGGCTTTGGAGTGTCTTGACTTGGCCACGGCATCAGTGGTCGAAGTGGGGTGCTATGGACAGGCAGCCACTTCGTCTCACGCAAGCTGATCACAATGTCGTCCAGGGAATCAACGGCATTGCTGCTGCCATCTTCACCCGTAGGTTTTGGGAAGTTCAACGCCATTTCATCGAACGATCGATTCACCACTTTGAGCAGACTCTGCGCCTTCTTCCACGCTTCTTCACGCGAGTCCTCGTCAGCAGCCAGTGCTTCGACCGATCGAGCACTCTCCAGAATGGCATGGCACGACAGACTTCCACGCAACCCCAACGATCGCAGAATTGCGACCATCTCTTCACTTGCAAACACCTCGGCTGGCAAACTGTTTGGACCGACGAGCTCTCCGAGATCGCGGTTGTTTGGGTCGTAGAGGTCCGAGATGCGCCGGAGTAGCCTCTTCTTGGATGGAACGATGGGTAGCGCCTTGACAATGTCGCGGAACCGTGGATCATTGCGTTGATGAAATGGGAGCTCCATCAAGGCGTTCTGAACCACAGAATCAATCAGGTGCTCGCCGTTTTCTTGAAGTCGCAGACTGTCGAGCCGTGGGAATACGTGCTCAATCAAAATTCTCGTGTACGACCACTCTTCAACCCCGGATTCACGTAGAAATGATCGAGTCGGGCTGCCCAGTGCCGCCTCGAAGAACGACGAACCCAGGACGCGAGAGTCTGCACTATCTCCGGGAAGATACGCCCCCTTGTCGAGCGACTGGAATCGCACTTGACTTGCTGGGGTGTTAATCGCCTGGGCATCGTAGTGGACACGGAATATCGGAAGCTTCCGCAACAGGCCGGCGTTCTTCTCGCTGACCTCACCAAAGCCGCCGCTCGTTACAAACCCTTCGAGCGCTGCAATCTCGGCTTCCTCCAATCGAGCGCACACTGTGTCGACGCCACATCCGCGTTTGTCTTGTTTCAGGCGCTCGGACAAAGCTGACAGAAACCCATTGAGATCCATGTTGAACAGGAGCGAACGCTGAATCAACCACGCGACGGACTGGCTCCCATTGACAAATCCAGCATCCACTGTAGCCACACCCAGCTTGCTCAGGATTCCTGGTAGCGTCTGAATAACCTCCGTCGGGGGCGGGAACACTGGGTGCTGGATGACTGCCATCTCAGATTGGTCCCCGACAGGGACGAGAACATGGTGTCCTTCTGCGTCTGCCCGTGTGATGGGGAGCAGCGGCCATTGCCGAATTGCCTTCTCCACCATTGCTGCATCTTGTTCATCGGAAGCTTCGTCAAGTGTGCTCTCAATATACGTCCACCACAACTGCAACCACTGGCGCGATGGGTGCCTTTGGACTCGTGGATCCCACATGACGAACTCACGTTTGCCTAAGCTCCATTCAGTTGGCAGCATCTTGGGGAGAAACCAGTCTGAGATGCGCTTCAGTTGGACGACAAAGAGATTCGACTGCGCGCAAAGACTTGGGACGGTCTCAAATATGATCTTGAACTGGTAGCTGACAAGGTGGCTTCGAAAGTCGTCAAGAAGCTGAGTCTCCACGTCATTTGCGAAGAAGAGTGCACTTGCGAAGTCGGCTGGGTCCTCACACGCTGACTCGTTGATCAGTAGTGGCTTGTACAAACCATCTATCGTGGGAACTATTGGAAGCTTGTCCAGCTCAGCTCTTGCGGCTTCGTCAAAAACGCCGGACAGGCAAAACTGGATCGACTTTGCGGCCTTCACAGAGTCCAACGATGGGAGAAAACGCCCTGACCGAACCAGCTCCCTGAAGAATGACGGTGTGAACGCGCCACGAACAGCGTCGAGCTCTGTCATGATCTCTCGAATTGGGTCCGGTACACGCACTGTGTCGATGAACACAGTGTTGAGAGCAGCTTCCAGATCTCCCCAACCGCGTACGCGCTCATCAACAAGTACGCAAGACGCTGGGTTGATCGGCTTGCCTGGATCTTGAAGCGAGGAGGGACTTGTACTCAGCACTGGTTTGTCACGGATAACTGTAAACAGAGCGCGAGCCAAATCGTGCCACGGTGACGCTGGGAGCTGCACTGGGAAGAGTGCGTAGTAGGCGTCGGACTTGCTCCTTCCGTACATTTGTTTTGCTGCCAGCAAAAATGTCGCGTAAGCTGGCGCAATGGCATCAGTCAGCAGAGCTGAGTTCCACTCGGACCGTAGCTTGCCGTCGCCAGACAAATCGTCTCCGTGCCAGATATCGCGGCGATTCGAAGACAACTCGAAGTACCCGTTGATGTGGACAGGCAAGCCCGTTCGCACAGGCAATGGCAAGAAGCAAAACGCTCGCCCTTCCATCGCGCGTTCTTGAACTTGAGCGGCGATGCCAACCCATGGAATCAACTTTAGACTCTCGTTTTCCGGAGCGCACGCCATTTCACGCGCACGGCCACCACCAATCTGATTGCAGACAAGGTACTCAGCTGTTCGCACAGCCCAGCTCTGATCGCACGCACGTAATGCGTCAGCCATCGTTGCCACTGTTGGCCTTGAATTGAAGATGTCAGCGATATCGACGCGTTCACGAACTTGGATGTGCAGCTTTTGAATCACTGACGGCAGATCTGACGCAGCAGTGCGGGCTAATCGGGAGTAAAATGCTCGCTTGGAAGAAAGCGATGGCCCGTGGCTTGTGTACTCGCGGTCCTCCGCACCACCCGTGACGAATCGATCAATGCGGCGCCATCCATCACCTCTCTCGCCCTCAGGAACTTCAGCACTGTACAGTAGTTGTGGATCTTCGTCTCGGCTCGTTTGGATCATGACGTCGACGTGCCGGACGTTTCGCAAAAAGATCATGACTTCAGCAATCGATGCACGAAAGCTCTCAAACAGATCCATGATCTGTTCCTTCGCGTACGGTCGCTG
>JAADWC010000412.1:0-10033 GCA_023336095.1 Pythium pectinolyticum | reverse complement strand
TCTCGTGGCTTGGGTAAATAGATGTGCACGGGTCTTCGTGTCCTCTTGTGTGTGTGCTGTGCGCTTGTCGTGTCCACGCTGCCCCATCGAAAGTCTGCGCGACTGCGTTTCTTCTGTTTGGGGGAAGTTCACCATCAGCCGGTGTACGCTCAAGTTGAGCGGCTCAACAAAGTGAGCTGCCCAGCTGGTCATCTCTGGACCTGCTGGTTCATAACTTCATATCAAATCTTAGAAAAAATAGATGCCATCAACGTCGGAAAAATCTGAGTCGGATCACCATTCTATGATCTGCAGAGCTGAAGTGAACTGTTCAATTGCTGGCGTTGCTGTCGGTATCGTCCGAGTCCTCACTGTCTTCTGTGTCTTCGTCTTCATTGTCGAGCAAGTTCATACCGTCGCGATCGACAGCAAGCGGCCGCCCGCTTTGCCAGTCCTCGAGTAGCTTCTCGATGCTCGGGTGTCCTCGCAAGCGCGCTAAATCTTTCATGGTCGCACCAAACTCTCACAGACAACACCGTTACCACCATATCCTCATAGTGCATGAAATTGCCACAGCAATAAACAAGGTCCTCACCTTGTTTCGTTTCTCGACCAGTTGGGTATCACAGACTTGGAGCAAGTTGACGAAGAGACTGGCGTTGCCGTTGGCGGCAGCGTAGTGGAGCGCAGTCATGCCTTGAGCCTGAGCGTGTCCATCATTTGTTCATGAGTCAGTATTGCAGGATAGTAGTTATGTTGGAGCGGAGGATAATCAACACGTACGTCTTGCAAAGTGAGGTCGGCGCCAGCATTGATGAAGAGCATGCCCAACTGATGGAGGTGGTAGCCACTCTCGAGGATCAGCATCAATGCCGTTTGACCAAACACCTACGCTCCATCCATCACATGAGCATCAATTAGGTACTTGTTCAGCAAGTGTGAAGAATAAGTGACTCACATTGCGGGTATTGATGTTCGCACCGAGCTCGATCAGTGTCTCTGCAGCCGAGCGGGACTCACCGACGACTGTGAGCATGAGTGGAGTCGTTCCCCAGCGGTCTTGGACGTTCAAGTCTGCCCCGTACTTTGACAAAAGTCGAACAATATCAAGACTACCCACGCGGCTTGCCCAGTGGAGTGCCGTCCAGCCATCGCGCTGCAACATCCACATTGGTGAGAAACTACAGTAGATTCACTACCACAAAAAACGAACGCTTACATCTTTCTTGGTGATCGACGCGCCTTTCTTTAGGAGAACGTGGCAGATGCTGGAGCGATTCAATGTACACGCCCAGTGTAATGCGTTGCGGCCGTCCGATCCCAGTGCGTCAATGTCCGTCTTGTTTGCGATCGCCGAGAGGATCTCGTCCACATTGTCTACGTGCCCAACAGCTCAATAGGTTAGGGGCTCTGCTCTGTTGGTGGTACCTTGAACAAACCCACAACGTACCTGTCTTGGCTGCTAGCGTGAAGCCATCGGCGATTTTGCCATCTCGACGCGCCACCTGCAGCTCACCGCATCCATGATTGTTGTCAGAGCTATTCCAACATGAGCTCACTCATCTAGCATGGGGTCGTCTCACGTAGTAGGAGTGAGCTGTTCGCCACAGCAAGTACGTCACACCGGCGACTACGACGTTGGCCATCGCGACCTTGTGCGACGAACTGGATGATATACAGGCAAAGTCCTCGATGCCCATCGTCGCTCGGCAAGAGGCGTCGTAGTTGTTGACCATGAGCTGCCAGAGCACGACAGCGACCAGCATACACACGGTCTGTGTCAACGCGCACACAATGGAAGTCACGAGCGTTGTCTCTCTTCCTTCTCCGTCCCACGTCGGCGTCTTGATATCCATTGCAGCCATAAGGCTGAATATAAAGCCAACGATCGATGCCATGAGCGAGATGACCGTGAGTGCGCGTGTTCCAGTCGCCTGGGAATGACACCATGGATCGGTCCTGCGCACAACGTCCATGGCGCTGGAGACAGTCAGCAATACAATAGATAGCCGTGAGAAAACATCAATCGCGACAAAGTTCTTTTAGATAACTAGAATGCGGTACTGTACCAGTAGCGACTGTAAATAGTAGATGACTGGGTGTCATTCGAGACGGCGTCAGCGGGTAAACCGGCGTTGATGAGCTTGTATTGCACGCCGGTCCCCTAGAAAGCGATGATGAAGAGTAGGTGGGCATGAGCGATTCGAGAAATCTCTCTTATCAATACCGGAACAGATAGTGTTGCAAGAGAAGGAACGTTACCGCGAGAAACCAGAGTCCAATGTCGACCGAGTTGACCGCGTCATAAGCCCATTTCGGCTCGGAACTGGATGACATCAGCAGCACCATGGCCACAAAGCTGCACGCATTGCCTACGCATACACATTATGTATGAGTTGCTGTCTTTATCCATCGCGCCACCTCTCCCTTGGAGCATGAAGTTACCCAAGAGAAACCTCAGCTTCATGTTGCCGACTGGTTGCTTTTTGCTTTTCCGCTGGCGTCATGTGAAAAACCGAACACTCCAAATCGTCCTCTGATTGGTGTAAATTGCAGCATCATAATCGATCGTATTGGCCAAAATAAAATCAGTTGAAGTTGTCGGCCACAAATTGGCGCGGAAATGGGGGAAATCTTCCAGCGGTTGACTTGGATTTCCATTCCCCCCTGTCGCTCCGAGAGGAAGCCAGGAGCTTCCATCCACCATTCTTCATTCTCATTCTCGCTTTTGTTGGCTCCTGCTCAAGTCGCTCTCCTCAGTCTGCAAGCAACGACTACCATGGTCAAGGTCTTCCGTCCAAAGTACTCGTTTGTGCGCTCGAAGTCCGTGGGGATGATGGCGCTGTATGTGCTTCACATTTGCAACGTCATGGGCTACGCAAGCGACGAGTATGAACAAGAACAAGAACAAGAGCAAGAGCAAGAAGAAGAAGGCGAACAAGATGGTGATGATGAATACGGCCCACGCTTCGTCGAGCTGCAGCCACGCTTCATGGCGGACGGGCTCATGGACTACCGCCAGTACATCGAGCGCCAGGCTCAGCGTGCGCACATGGAAAACTTGGAGCACGCCCGCCAGCAGCGCATGCTCGAGGCATACGCAGCGCAGGACCACACCCAGCAAGTGCCCGGCACGATCATCATCTACGACCAAGCTCTTGCCGCGAGCCAACACAACCAGTGGTGAACAAGATTCCAGTGGCCAGACCGAGACGGTCTTTTCCAGTTCTTCGCAGTATCACCACGAATGCTGCAAGAAGACATGAAGAGACGTGGTGGTCCATTTTCTCGTGACGTTTCTATCCAAGAACCACTTTGTTCGCCAGCAGAATATTTTTTTGCCAGCACAAGTGGCTAATTCAATACAATAAGTTATCTTCGTTTATCCGTGAGCACATTTTTGCTGCATTATTGTGCGAATATGACGGACGATTCACCATTACCACCGCCAAGAACGCGGCGCGCGCGCGCCCGTGAACTTGTAGAGAAGCTCAACGACTTTGCGTCGGCAGTCGACGCCTTACAGTGGCTGTTTGAAGACGGTGTACTCACTGAAGACAAGCTCCGCATCATAGAGCTCATCCTCCACGGCCAGAACCGCCAAGCCAGCAACGATATTGGTGCTGTCGTGGCAGATTATGAGGCGCAGCATGAAGACCAAGACGTGTGTATCCACCGCGATATGGTGCTTCTCGTGATGGGCAAGCCAGCGCTGCTCTTTGCCGCTTCGATCTACGACGACGAGCTCGCGGCGCTCATCTGGCGTGGCTTAGTGGCGATCCACAATGCGCATCCGCAGTTCAATCTGCTTCTCCAAGCCATGGACAATACGCGCGACGGCCATGGTTTGTGCAGTTTACATTATGCGATTGAGGCGCAGATGACGCCGTTCTTCCGCGACGTGTGTCTATCGCTCGCTCGTCTGGATGCCGCGGCGTTCCATCGTGCAGTGGCCGCCGTGCGCACTCAGGATATCGTGCTGCCCATGGCGGCCAAGCAGATCACGGGCAGAAGTATCACCAGTGGCGGCTGCACGCTTCTACATCTCGCGATTCGAAAGGGCGATCTGGATGCCGTGAAGATCCTAGTGGAGGAACCCGTCGCACTCCCACTGCATACCATCGGCAACGACTGGGACGGACTGGCGATCCATGACGTCGCTGCGCTTCATGAACGCCACCAAGTGAGCAAATACCTCGACTCGATTCCAGCGCTGCTTGCTTGGCGTTGCATCATCAATCTGCCGCGCGCTGCTCTCCAGAGAGAACGCGATGTACGCGCGACGCACCGATACGCCGCCAGTATGGTCGCCACGCCGCCCATGACCAACCGTGAGGTCTTTACGCGAATCTGGAGCCAGCGAGAATGCGAACACGTGCTGCGCGTGCTTGATGACGTCACGCAACGACGCGGCTGGAGCAAGCAGCGCCACACCTCGTACCCGACCACGGACCTGCCGTGCTACCAGGTCGCCTCGATTGACGCGTGGGTGCGAAGCTCGATCCAGCAGCGCCTGTTCACACAAGTCTACGAGCGGTACGAGATCTCGGCCGCGACCAAAGTGCTCACGTTCCGTGAACTTTTCTTTGTCAAATACGAAGCCCGTGACGGTGAACAGGCCGAGCTGGCGCTGCATTGCGACGGCTCGGTGCTGTCGTTCAACATTTTGCTGAATCCGAGAGCCGAGTTTGCCGGTGGAGGCACGTACTTTGAAGAAGCCGACACCACGGTCCACATTGACCAGGGCGACGCCGTCGTGCACAGCGGCAAAGTGCGCCATGCCGGAGCCGCCGTGACCCAGGGAAGACGAACAATCTTGGTCGGATTTCTGGATCTCGTCGATCGCGTCGCACTGTGAGGTTAAAAACAAACTTGATATGGAGCTCACGACACACGTGGGTTACTTAGAACTTTTGGAATTGGATGCCTTCGATCGGTTTGTCGCCCTCTAGAACGTACAGCCGCTGGCACCAAAAGCGATTGTCGTACACGTCGTCATCAATCGTGTTCTGGATCGAAAGTGTCGCTTTGGCCTGTGGGAGACAGGCAAAAACGCAGCGATTTATCAACAAAACGACTAGGAAAAGGGAGGGAGAGAGAGAGATGCTCATGCTGTACCCGCTCCAGTTCAAAGAAGAGCAGTCGGTCTTCCCAGATCTTATCGTACGTGTTCCCGAGCATCTACAGGACTCACACAAATACACACAAACACACATAGAAGTCAGTTTCAGGATTTGGGTCTCAAAGAAAAAAATGACGACGGTATCGCGCACCGCGATCAGCAAGTTCAACAGCATGATCGTGCCGATGATCGCGTACAGCACAAACAGAATGACGGCGATCGGCCCGCCTTCGTAGATGGAGTCCCAGTCCCACGCGCCAAGGCTGACCTGAAGCACCATGGTGGTCGCCGCAAAGTACGTCTTGGATCCTTCCAGCTACAGCATCCACAACGGCGTTAATGAAGTAATACCACTTGGGCGGCGCGATGCAAGTGAAGGTCATCCGCTACCTGGAGGATGAAGAATGCAAACGCAAATCCGAGCAAGAAGACGCAGAACACGACGAGGAAGAGGCTGATGTCTTTGAACATCTAGAAAGCAATCAGCAAATGTAGTTAGAGGGGGTTTCTACAAAAGCGATCGATCAAAAAGCCTTTCGTCAATACCTTGAAGATCATGCGCACGAATGGGCCAAGCGTGCGATTTCCACGCGCAAACTGGATCCATTTGATAAAGATCTGCGGGCCGACGATGCTCATGAGCGTCGTGCGCAAGTTGTACTTTCTCCACATGGTCCAGCTATAGTACGACTCCATGAACACGTGCAGCTCATAGTCGTCGCCCTGGACATCTGAGGAGCGGTGGGACGTCAGCGGGACACATACAGAGAGAGAGAGAGAGAGGAAACCAAACACAGTACGCTCTACTGACTGAACTCACCTTCAAGACTGACCATACCCTGCACTTCCGTTGCCAGCAGCATCCACACACAAACGATCTGCACGAGATCAAACCAATTCCAGCCATCCTGGAAGTACGCTCGCAGACTTCCTCGCTCAATGTACGATCGAAACTGGAAACAATTGCCAGTAGTTACCACGTCGTCAGTGATAGTCGGCCTATATCTTTGTTTCTGGTTCGGATGGAATAGGACGTACCTCTTGCCGAGTGTAGTGGGCGTTGATGAGTGAGTAGACAAGCCGCGATCCGTCGCGGATGTATTCCACGTATGATGCATGGCCCGTGAACGACTTGCTCCGATATCCACCGATCGGCATCCCCAATAGAGTATCGCCAACATGTAGATATCTGGAAAAGAAAGCACAGTTCATAGAAAACCAAAGTGAGCTGCCCGCTCGAGCGGATATCGAGAGACACGGCGGCTTTTGCGTGGAACACCTACGTGGCGATGAAAACGGAGACAAAGTACACAAAGTAGACGTGGAACTCGCGCCGAAATGTATGCTGAGCAAAAGAGTTCCACCTACGCAGCAGGTAAACACACCACCGAGATGAGAAACATGTACAGTAAACAATGCCGTGTAATCACTCACTTGTGGTCCATGAGCTGCCCAAACCACGGGTGATAGATGAGCTCCTTGTACTCGGTCTGGTCATGACAACAAATAAAAAAAACAAATACACATAATGCGTGAGGGTGAGGGGTCGCCAATATGGCTCACTCAAGGCAATCAACACCATTGGCACTGTACCTCGACAATCAGCGCCAGCGTCGGACTCGCGCCACCGCGAAACTCGGCATTATCATACGCGTACTCGTACAAGATCCCCTTGGGCTCGCAAATGATGCTGTCTTTGTGTTGGCTGTCGGCCTCGGCACTCGTAAACACGTTATGGATACTGATAAATCGCCGCACTCGGCGCAGCGCCTTCCACACAATTTTGACCATGCGCCAGGAAAACTGGAGAAAAGGAGCAATGCGGCGTCGCTTCTTTTTCCGACGCTGGCCTTTCATCGCGACAAGCAACGCCGTGCGACGTTCCTTGCCATTCAGCTTGAGTCTGTTCTCCACGATCCACCGCTGGTTGTGCTCGCGTACTCCCTGCTGCATACTGCATCGAAACAGTGGCGCTCGGAAAGAGTCCATCGCGATCACGGCGACTTGCGGTAAATTCTGGATCAGCAAATGGAATAGTTTCCCCTTTTGCTGCAGTTCACGCGACTTGGCGACCTCGGAGGCCGAGACATGGTCACCGACTAGAAACACACAGAGCACGTTGGCCTTGATCAGCGCGTTGCCTGGCGCCGTGCGAAAGTACACGAAATCCCTCGGATTGCGGTCTCGAAACAGCGGCGACGACGCCAGCGAGTCCACGCGCGTAAACATGCCGTCCTCGATCATATTGCCCGTGATCGGCATGGCAATCGTATGCGATGGGGCGTTGTTCAACGGCTTTAACGACGCCGAATCGCCATGAATCTCGGGAGACACCGTCGCGTCCAGTTTCGTAGAGTTGTCCGCCACTCGGCGTCGCCTTCTGGCACGCCATGGCGAGATCCAACTCGTGAGTTTGCTGGTATTGTCGACCAGAAATTCGCTCACTGCTGCCGTTGATCGGGGCTGCAGAATCGGCATCACTTTGCACACGGCCGTGGGTTCCGGCGTGTCGATGAACGTGCCGCGTAACGCGACATTGTTGAGTAAATGCAGCGACACGTGGCGACACAGACTCACGTTTGCTCGCTTTTTTACCAGAAACGTACACACGTCTTCGTGCATGCTCGAGATCGCAAAGTGGAGCCTACAGAAATGAAAACAAATTGTAAGTTTCCACATTGTTTTCCACAGTTAGGTCCAAGTATACGTACGGTGTTTCACCGGCCTTGTTTGGCTCGTTGATGTTTGCGCCTCGCTCCATGAGCAGCTGACACAGCGTGAGGTAGCCACCTTCGGCAGCGTAGTGGAGTGGCGTGTTGCCCTGCGAGTCTTTACAAAGCACGAGCGGATGGCCGCAGATCACGAGCAGATCTTCCAGTGTCACTGTGCTGTCGTGGAGTTTGTCCAGTGCATCCGAGAAATGCGCAAACGGCACGCCAATCTGCGAGATGATGTCGCGCAACTCGGAATTGGATTCGCTCACGAGCGTCTTCATTTCACGAAGCTGCAGGATCAAAGCCAAAAGCCGACGTAGCACTTTGACACTGTATAGCTGGAACGGTGATTCCATCGGGTGGTGTGTCCAGTGTGCGAGCAGCTCACGCATGAGATCCACGTACCCACGCTGAGCGGCGACCTGCGCGACAGTGTGCTGCGCCAGTCCGTGGGGCTGCAGCAGATCCATGCCGCTGTTCTTTTTGCTGCGTAAAATGCGAAGAATCCGCGGTAGATTCGGACCGGCGAGTTGGTACACGCCGGCTTCGGACACGGTCGGGCCGTGCGCCAGTGGGGTACACTTGCAGCATTCATCGAAAAGGCGCTTGCACTGCACGAGAAGGTACTGCGACTGGTGGTTGGTTGTCGAGGAAAACTGCTGCATCGCGCGGTACCGGCGCATCGCGCTGAGGATCTTGGCGGCGGCCCATCCGTCGGGCCGTTCGTCGTCCTGTGGGCGTTTGAAATGCTGTGGAATGAAGCGCGAGAAGCGAGGAAAGCGGTGCTGCTGCTTGTCCACGTGCTTGTGGTTGTTCTTCTTCTTGGACTCTAGATCGCGATCGCTGGCCGTTTGCTGGTTGTTGTGATGATGGCTGCCGCCGACGACTTTATGGGTCGCCGTCTCCTTGAGCATGAGATGCGGCGGCCGTTTGCGCACATTCTCGATGATTACCTGCTTCTCGCGCTTCTTTCGAGTCTCCTTCACTTCCTATCGTACACACACAGATTAGTAACTGGGTATTCGTAGTAGATGATTGAACACGTACTCGATGCTGAGCGCGGTAGGCCTCCAGAAGAGCCTCACGCGACGGCACTGGACGAGCCGGCGACACGCTGTTGCCACCGGTGACCGACGAAAACACATCACTATCGTTCGTCTTGGTCATAGTCTTATCAGCACCGGGGGCAAGTGCCGCTACCGCTGCGTGTTGCTCGTGTTGGGACAGTTCAACTTTGAACCGTCAGCCGAATCGCCGTTTCACCAATCTCACCTCTCGGGAATTGAAGCGGCGTTTCAAAGAGCGCCGAGTTTTCGAGTGCTTTCACTTTCTCCAGTCTCTACTCGCAAAGACTCTGATCGGATAGAATCGTGTGGCTCATATTGTGTGGGCTCGTGTTGTCCGCGCCAGAGCAGCCCGTCGCGCCACGACGGGCTCCGTGGCGTCTCTCCAACATGCCATTTCCCGCTCATCTTCAACCTTCAACTGTCGACTAAGTGCGGCATTGAACTGACATCGTACTTAGTGGGCTGTATACCAACGTATACCGGCAACATTGCACCACCAGCACCAGCACCAACAGCCGTATGACGGAGACGACACCAGCGACAGGCGCCGTGAATGGAGCGCTGACAGCGCCACGACTCAACGACCATGGTGCTGAAACTCCAGACATGGACCGCGAGTTCTTCTCGTTCCCGTATGAGCCGTACAATATCCAATTGGATCTCATGAAGCAACTGTACCAGACAATCGACGCCGGCCACATTGGGATCTTCGAGAGTCCGACGGGCACGGTACGAAAGCCTGCATCTTTATGATCTTATTCAACTTGTGTTCAGAGACGATGGCTCACACAGTGCTTCATGTAGGGCAAATCCATGAGCCTGATCTGTGGCGCACTCACGTGGCTAGTGCGGAATACCGACGAGTACGGTCTACTGCTATCCAAGGCAACACCCCACGCCGATGACCCGAGTCAGCTAAATAAGAGCGAACCAGAAGCAAAACAAGTGGCGGAAGAGCCCAGTTGGCTATCATCGTATAGTGAACGTGCTGCTGACCGTGATGCGACGGAGAAGCGTGGCAAGGCCCAGGTGGCGCTTCGCGAGATCATGCGCATCAAGGAGCAGCCCGAGCTCCAGTCCAAGAAGCGCAAGATGGGCTTTGCGTACAACCACCACGAGCGCAAGCGGCCACGCACTGGCCAGTCAGCAGC
>JAADWC010000411.1:0-10036 GCA_023336095.1 Pythium pectinolyticum | reverse complement strand
TTGCGGGCCAATCGGTGAATAGGGTTCAACAACGCGCTGACAAATTCCGCCGTCGGATGGTTGCTGTAGAAACACAGCAGCCAATCAGACGCGCAGAACTGTTCTGCCGTTGCAGACCCGTCCATCACAAGTCAGCGTTGCGAGCGCAGCCAAATCCAGAACAACCACCCTCCTCTCACTATCACATCTTCCCTCCAACAAACCACACGGAAACAAAAAGGAAACCAATCATGACCAAGAACAACGAGACTATGACGCTACCACAGCTCGTCGAGTCCATCGAGACTCTTCTCCAGGAAGAACCCGACGTTCCGCTCAAGGACAAGCTCAAGATCCAGCATCTGCTCGAGTACGGTTCCTGCCCTCATATTTCAGTTCTCTCTGGATGCATTTTCCTGTTCTAATGGAATCTGTTTTGTTGGCGTTTTTTGCTTTGCTTGCTGCTGCAGATCGTACCCGATCGACATGCAGGAACTCAAGCCGTTTGCGCTATTTGAATCCTCGCGCAACTACACGCGCAACCTGATCTCCACCGACCACGAAACGTATGCGCTCATGTTGATCTGCTGGAACCGCGGCAAGTACAGTCCCATCCACGACCACCCAAGCGACGGCTGCTGGGTCAAGGTCGTCCAGGGCCACGTGAACGAAGTGCGCTACGCACGGCAGGGCGCCAAGCTCGCGGAGACGGGCAACACCACGCTCACCAGCGGCGTCACGTACATGGACGACTCGCTCGGACTCCACAAGGTGGGCAACCCACGCGACGACGTTGACGCCATCACGATGCACTTGTACGCGCCGCCCTACGAAAAGTGCCGCATTTGGTTTGATCCCGAGGACGCCGACAAGAGCTCGGTCGCCGTGTCCACGTACTTCTCGGAATTTGGTGAAAAAGTGGAGATGTAGGTAGCCTGGTGAGGCGTGAACGAATCCCAACGTGTAATTTATCGTATCGGTACTCTAAGGAAAGTATACTATATTGTCGGCATTCACATGCACGCACGCATTGGAAAGAACAGATCAGTCAATTTACGCATGACCGTGCCTCCGCTCGGAGCTGCTAGACTTGTCGAGCGCCGAGGAGCTCTTGCCAATGGTCACGACGTCCGTGGCTTGGCGTTGCTCCTCCTGGATCGGCTTCTGTTTGGCAATCTTGAGCGACACGGCGGACGACGTGCCATCTCGGCTCTCGCTGCGCACGATCATGCCTTGCCAGTTCTTCACATTGGCTTTGAGATCCGTCATGATCTTGTCGTACTCTTCAATCGCAAACGCATCACCCGCCGTCTCAAACAGCGGCGTCGCGAGCAGCGTGAGAAATGCCACTTGGCTGCGGGGCAGATTCGCCTGGCGGCGATCACACAGTGGCGAAATGGGCAACTTCTGGCGTTCCTCGGCTTCGCCCTGGCGGAAAAACTCCTCGGCGATGCGGTTCGCCCAGAGCTGGTGGTACTCAAACGGCTTGACCGTGTGGCCCAGATCCGCGAGCATCATGATCGTCTCCATAATAAGCCCAACTTCCAATCCTTGGGCCTCCTGGGCCACAGCGTACTTGCGGCTCTTGAGCTTGGAGATGTGCTGAAAGTGGCGCGACAAGTCGGTCGCCAAGATCATTTGGATCAGCAATTTGCGGATCTCGCTCTTGGTCGGCACGTCCATGTGCGCAAAGATATCAAATTTGTCGTGCGACAAGATCCGGTACAGCTCGGCGATATGCATCCGCTCGAGCACCGAGTCGTCACTGTACGTGATCGCGAGCTTGGACCGCGTGGCGATCAAAAAGCCGTTGGACACGCCCGGATGGCTAATGTCGTGGCTCGCTGCGGCGATGAGCCCGACGAAAAACGTGATATCGTCGACATTGAGCTTGAGCCGGCGCATGTAGAAATGCAAGTCCACGACCACTGCACCGGCGTGGAGACAGTTGTGGTACGGGTTGCGCTTAAAGTAGTGGTTTTCCACGGCGCCGGCAAACGCGGAGACCTTGGCCATGTCGAGCGAGAGCCGCTTGGCAAAGTCGTTTAGCTCGACACACGCGACGAGCACGGCCTGCATGGGCGTCGCACACCGCTCGTCCAGGTAAAACATGTCGACGTACACTTCATCACGGATCGTCTCAATGAGCCAGCGCGCGAGTTCCACGCGGTCTTCTGCGATCGTCGTGTTCTTGCTAAAGTACTGCGCCAGCAGCTCCGTGCCGTTGAGTGCCTGGTCACTGGGCATATTGTGGCTCATCTTGCGCGACTGCGTGGACCGCGAGACCTGGCTCTGCATCACATTCGCTGGCCGTCGTGACGACTTGCGCGCGTCGTTGGGTGACACTTTAGTTTTGCTATCGACGCGTACAAACGCCGGTGGCGCCTCTTTGAATGCCATCATGTGGAGCCAGCCCTGGACTTCTTCTTCGTGCTCCGTCATGGCCGGATTCAGAGAGACCCCGAAGAGATCTTCATTTGTGACCAGTGCTGTGATGATCTTGTCGATATCGCGCCGCTCATGCAGCGACATCTTGAGCTTGATCTGGCACAAGATGCGCAAGATGTCGCCCATCTCGTAATGCAACTGGTAGTTGAGTTTGCCCGTGAGTTCTTCCTGCATCTCGACGTTTTGGTGGCTGAGCCGCCGGTTTTCGTTGAGCAAATTCGAATGGTTTAGAAACTCGCGTCTTGCCGAGAGCTCACTTTCCCAGACACCGCGTGCCGTGAGCGAGAGTGCGAGAACAAAGGCCACGTACAATGACCACCGCTCGGGGATCTGGCTCACGCTGTCGTGGCCATAGTACGCGACAGACACGCCCGTAATGATGACGAGAAACTCGAGCACGATGGTCGCAAAGTACGTAAACTGCAATCGCAGCAGACACGATGCCAGACTCGTGAGTAGCAGCAAATAAAAGTAGAGCAAGTCCACAAACGACACGCCCAGAAATGCGAGCATGCGCTGCTTGCCCGTCCTGTCGCTTTGGAAGTCGCGCGCATGTGAGAGCTCTCCGTCGATACACGCCGACAACGCCACCACGACCGGGATAAACACAAGCTGGTAAAACCCCAGCAAAATGAGCTGCACGGGATCGGCGCGCGGTTCTGAAAAAAACATGCTCTCACTTTTCTTGCGGTTCAAAACGAAGATGCACAGCGTTGCCGCGACATAGAAGACAGCGATCATTACGATGCGGTCGGTCAGAGGGATCCGCATGGGGCGGTCCATACTCATTGTAGAGTCAGTGGATGAAGCCGGTGATTGCAGGATGGTCGCAAACGCAGTGGTCGTCTTGGTGAGCGTGTCCATGGCGGCGGCGACGGTCACGAGAATCGATAGCACGATCGTAGCGATCATGTAGTACGGGAGATGGGCCTGGCGGTCGCGCCGGTAGTACGTCTGGAACTCGTGCTCAATGTTGACGTCCAAGAAGAAACAGAGCAGGCTGTGTACATCCTGCTTGATCACCACGGGTTTGCCAGCAAAGGACCGTCGCGGCGCGACTTGCACAGATCGTCGCGAGTTGGTGAACATTTGTCTTTTTCGGACGTCTGGCGCACCAATATGATCGGGACAACCGCTTCCTCCTGCGTCGTACGCGACGCGGCCAGAGCGTGACAGACAGACAGAGGTGGCCGTCCGTACTAGCACTAGCCGAAACAAGAAACTGATGCCCGCTATTCTCTACTAGCACGGCACGGTATTTGGGTTTCGTGCTATTCTTGACGCCACGATGAAACTCTCCAATTTGCTTGCATACGTACAGCTAGAGTCGAATCCTCCGTTTAGCATTTGTGACCTTTTGAACATGGGTACAGAAGCTACTCAAATGATTGGATGAAACTTGTTCAATCAGATTCTGATTCTAGATATTTTTAAATCTGTCTGCAACAGTACGTGGAGGTTACACGAAGGTACGGTATGTTTCCGCGTGGCCTCACGAAGGCCGTGCGCACCAAGAAGGCATCTACGGGCAAACGACGAGCGCTGCACGACACGAGTTCTTCACGCATCGACTGAGAGGAATAGACAGACGTCAGGACCAGTGCAAAGATGAGTGATGAAGAATGCTATTACAAGGTGTTGAGTGTGGAGCGCACGGCTACGGTCGAAGAAATCAAAAAGGCGTACCGGAAACTCGCCATCAAGTTCCATCCTGGTGCGTGGGGATATGATGCTATGGTACCAGTACTCAGCTACGTATACTAAACTCGTGCAATGTACGGTCGTTTGCGAATGGTAGATAAGAATCTGGATAAGAAGGAAGAAGCGGAAGTCAAGTTCAAGCAGATCGGTGAGGCGTACTCTGTCCTCTCGGACGAAGACAAGCGTCGCCAGTACGACCGTTTTGGCAAGTCTGCTGTAAATGGCTCGGGAGGAGGCCACAGCCACGGCGGCCACGCTGGCATGCATCCGTTCCAGGGACAGGACGCGGAGGAGATTTTCCGTGCGTTTTTCGGTGGCCAGGACCCGTTTTCAATGTTCTTCCAAGAAGGGATGCAAGGCCGCGGCGGCGGCATGCAGCAGGGATTTGGCGGCGGACGCGTACATGTGTCGCATTTCGGACCGGGCTTTTCGTTCACGACGTTTGGGAACGACCCGCGTATGCGTCAGCACCGCGTGCATCAGCAGCAGCGCAATCCGTACGTTATCACTGCATCTGTTGTTGTTTTTGAACGTGAAATCTGACTGTTCGTCTTCTGGTAGACATGCGAATGTGGGCGCACAAGGTGGTGCTGGTGGAGCACCTGCGCCGGAATCGCGACTTCGCATCGGCGGCGGCAACGTGCTGCTGATTTTCTTCCTGCTGTGGATCATGGGTGTGCCGCTGTCGTATCTGTGGATAGGCCTCATGCTGGCAAGCTACTTGGGCGTTCTGTAAGATGAGCGTGTCAAAAAGCTCTCCTCGAGTCGATCAAGAGCGTACTAGTCTTCAAGATTCACTCCGACGTGATCTCCAGCGGCACCCACAAAGTCAGCACGGGCATAACTGTCCAAGCTCCAGGTCTCTATTTAACTGCGTTCCTCCTCAGCTTTTCTTTACTTTGAATGCGCAGGGTCTGTTAGGTTAGATGCACTTTAGATCGTTTTTTTTCCTCGATGTAAACTGCGCCACAAACCTCAAAATTTCTACTCCGTAGTAGTGCATGCAATTGGATTCAAGTGGGTCATGACACCCCGCAGCGTGACACTATCTTAGACGTGTCTGGCCATCGTGCACGAAGGACACGGAGCAGAACAACTCGGTTTAAGCCGCGAGTCGGGCAGTATTACTAGTACGCAGTTCAGCACTTGAGTACTACTACATGGTACGTAGTAGTTCTTGCTGTCAGTACCAGTGGGCGGGCGCGACTCAGTCCAAACGACGGAGCTGGCGAGATCAAGAAGAACAAGATCAGCAGCAAAAGGTTCAGTGCTGTGCACAGGACAGGGTCTGTACGACGACACAAGGCTAAATCAAGTCATTTGTACGGATAGAAGGAGCCGTCCTGGCCCTTATTCGTCAAGAAGGACGGCGAGGGCAAAAACTCCAGAGAGGGAGAATACGAGCCGAGGAAGACCGTCGAATGGCAATGAGGCACCAGCAACGGAGAAGCGATGTTGTACTCGGCTGCTTGGGTGTGCAAGCGAAACGGCTCGACTTGATTTATGGATCTCATACTGGTGCTATCGTAACGGTGATGTATAGCCGTAAAAGTGATCAATGATCACTGTGATGGGGATGCAGTTGAAGTCGATCAGCCTCGAACACAGTCACCCGGTCGCGGAACTGATACTGGCCATGGATACTAGGGATGCATGGATATAGTTACCGGTACGGTACAGTGATTTGCTGTTGGTGCTTGGTTCTGCATATCTGACACAGACAGCCACTGGATTTCTTCAGCTTCACGCAACTGATCGGGCATCTTCCTGGTCCGTGATCTTCTGTAGGATGTACGCGGACTGAAATGACGGTAAGTACAGTAGTGTAGGTAAGTTGTACGACGCCAAAAGAATGTAACGAAAACCAACAATATGTGGCATTGCGGCTGCGCAGACTGCGAAAGTCTCGAGAGAAGCAATGTTGTGCGTGCGCTGTTGCATTCCTTCAACTATGACGTGTGTTCTTTAGGGGTGCCACGGATCCACCTTTCTGTAGTGCAAGCCAAGAATCCAGTGTCGATGGATTTCATGCATCCCCCCTTCTACTGTGATCCCGATCCGGGAATCCCGGAGCACCATCCCTGAAATACATGGACTGGTCCAAGGACTCCGTAGCACCCTGCAGGCTGTAAGATCAACCAAGCCAACCCGAGTTGAACTTCAGTTGTTTGTCCTGCGAGTGACACTTGTGTCCCGTCCATGTGCAATAAGATGCTGCCTTCTGCTTGGCGTTGACAACCGACTCAGATTTCAATTATCCAAAACAGGGTTAAATGCCCAGCGCACTCTCTCGCTTTACTATCTGTTGCACCTTATACTAGCTGCTCTTCTGTCCATTGTACCTGCTTCTGTGATTCTGAAGTGCCAACTGCACGTCCAGAAATCCAGTGGGAGGAGCTCCAACGTCTCCCGTTGAAGATCCCGAATTGGGGATCAGCCACCACACACGCGACGGCAACTTTGTTCTGCACCACCAACGTTGGAATCCCCGCCGAAAACATGCTGGGTTCACGGACCATCCATCATACTAGTGGACCGTCTGGACTGAGTTCGCTGCAGGCCATCAACCAATGCAATCACCACCGAAGCACCAGCTGAATTTCCCCGATCAAGGATCAACAACCGAAGATCAAGGATGTTTCTGTACACGCGATCAGCTCTATGGTGCAGCCCACCCCACACTTACAGCTCAATGCTCCCAGTTGCAGCTCGGTGAACAGCTCGGTCGGTAGCCCAACCCACAACCCACTTGCGAATTTGCCTTCCACCCCTCAAAGTACAAGCAAACCACACGAGCTCCCTCCCCTCCATGAACAAGATCCTCGCAGCGCTGTACGCGCTCATCGTGCTTAGCTCAGCACTGGTCGTCGTGCATGCGCAGACGCTCGCCAAGTTGGATGACGGCACCGGCGTCCACATCTACTTTCGTTCCTCCTGGACGGCGCCCAACATCTACTACAACACTGGCGCTGGATGGATCACGTCGCCTGGCGCCAAGATGGTCGCCAGTACGGACCGTGTGCGCTTCCCTTCTGAGGCTGGTTGGTTCAGATTTGACGTGGCGGCACCCGCGAGTGCACTCGAGTTTGTATTCAATAATGGAGCGGGCACGTGGGACAACAACGCCAGCAAGAACTACAAGATCACGGTTGCGGGTACGTACGCCGTCAGCAGCACGGTCACGGTGCCTCCGAATCCAGTCGTGCAGGTCAAACCAAACGACGGTACGGGTCTTCACGTGTTTTTCCGCACGGCGTGGCGATCACCCTATATCCACTTCAACAAAGGCTCGGGCTGGACGGTCTCGCCGGGCAACAAGCTCGCAGCCAGCAGCGACGCCTTGTTCCCAGCGGGCGACGGCTGGTTCCAAGTAGACTTTGCATCGCCACAGGCGTCGCTCGAGTTTGTGTTCAATAACGGCGCCGGCACGTGGGATAGCAACGGCGGCAACAACTACAAGCTCACCGCAGCTGGCACGTATGCGCTCACCAGCGCACTCACGACGCCGCCGTACGAACTGACGACCCCCACGCCAACATCTACTTCCGCACCAACACCTACCACGCCCACTCCTTCAACGTCGGCTCCGACCCCCGCCCCCACGACCAAGGCGCCGACACCAGCTCCTATTACGCCAACGCCAACGCCAACACCGTCTGGTGGTGTGACAGTGCCGCCAGTGCCCACTGCGACGCCCGCTCCGTCGTCGTCGTGCTCCAACTACAACGGACTCGACTCGTGCAGTGGCAACGCCGTGGACGCTCCAGCTGCCAACGATGACCGCCGCTGGCAGACACCTTCGCGCAACTCGTCGCTCTACCGGGCCACGTACCAAGACTACCGCTCACTGCAGGGCTACGCCCATGTTGTGTACGCCACGGGTCGTCAGTCGGCCACTGTCACCGTACGCACTGTGCTGCGTGTACCCACGGCGACGTGCACCTACACATTCAACGGCGTGAGCCAGGCGTCTGCCACGTACTTGGCGTCATCGTCGCTTACCTCGGATCTCAACATTGTGATCACATGTACTGGTGGTGCCTCCGAGACTTGGACACTGGCACTGGATCCAGTCAACTTTGTGTGGCAGAACGTGGCAGTGCCGACGCCCGCTGGGCTCGAGGGTGGCCAGAAGGGAGCCATTGTCGACATGTTTGGCTGGCCGTACGCCGACATTGAGCAGGAGTGCAAGGACTTTCTGGGCAAGGCTGGGTACCTGGGCGTCAAGATCAATCCACCGCAGGAGGCTGTGCTTTCCGATGCCTGGCCGCAGAACGGACAGCGGAACCCGTGGTATTTCGTGTACCAGCCCGTGAGCTACCGTCTGCAGTCACGTATGGGCTCACGAGCCCAATTGAAGTCGATGATCCAGACGTGTCGTGCAAATGGCGTGCGCGTGTACGCTGATGCCGTGGTCAACCACATGTCTGGGGGCGGCAACGACGTCAACCCACTCCACCGCACGGGCGGCGGCGGCGGCAGCTGCGTCACGTGGGGACCCAAGTCCAGCGCTGGCGGCTCGCCATATTTTACGCACAACTTTGCATTCGGCGTGAACGCCGAGACCGGCCAGCGCGCAGCGGCCGAGTTCCCCGCTGTTCCGTACAGCCCGTCCGACTTCCACTGCGAGCGCTCGCTCAATGCGTACACGGACGGTCTGATCATGTCGGCGGGCTGGCTGGAAGGGCTGCTGGATCTGAACACGGGCAAGACCAACGTGCGTGAGCGCATCGCCCAGTACTTTGTGGATCTGCTGGGTATTGGCTTCAGCGGCTTCCGTATTGATGCGATCAAGCACATTGGCCCCACGGACACGGCCGCGATCTTTGGCTTGCTGAACACGTACCTCGGTGGAAGTCTTCCGTCCGACTTTGTGATGTGGGGTGAGATCATCTTGGGCGGAGAGGCACAGCTGCTGGCGTGTAATGCCAATTCTGGGTACAACTTTTACCAGGAACTGGACGCCAAGTACGCGGCTGCCGGTCTCTCGGCGAGCGACATCAGCAAGCTCAAGATCTGGTCGTCGGATTACCCGAAGGAATTTCCGATCTGTGGCAGCTGGATCTTGCCACCTTCTCGCTTTGTGGTCCAGAACGACGACCACGACCAACAGCAGCAAGGATCGACGTCGCGTGACATGCAGGACAAAGGATCCGTGCTGGTCAAGACCCGTGATGTTGGGGCGCACCGCAACTTTGAAGTGCAATTGTTTACGCGTCGTGACGCGGACTGGAAGATCAAGGTCGTGCTCAGCTCGTACACGTTGTTCCCCGACAACACGCCGGCGGGTTTCCCCGATGGTCTCTCGGACTGCACCAAGGGCTTTGACCCGTCAGCGGGCCAGACGTGCACGCGCAGTGTGCCCTACGAGAAGGCGTTCCGTGCCGGGTCGTGTGGGTACACGGTGGAAGGATTCGCGACCGTGGGCAAGTACACACGTGTGCACCGCGATCTCCAGATCGTTAACGCCATGCGTGGATGGGTGGGTCTAGGCTCGGTCTCGGCCAGCCAGGTCGGTATCACGGGAGCGTGCTGAACTACGGCTAGATCAAATTGGATACTCTAAGGCTTCCAGAAGACGATGTCTCCTTTCTGCATGTATCAAGAACGAAAAGTGAATAAAACAAGTTGTTTGTACGCAAAGTTTGACCAAATCCATTTTGACGACGTGGTCGGGGTTTTGGTTGAGCGCGCCACTAACGTCTTGGGTCTTCTTTCTTTTGTATTTCTGCGAGTCGTTCATCTACCGGTACTTCTACGAGTTATGCTTCATCTTCTTCAAGATCATCGCTTTGTTCTGTCAGGGCAATTTCGCTCACGTTTGTCTTGGCGACGCCTACAGAGAGTGAGCCAGCAGCTCAATCGCGCGATCCATCCAAGCGGTCCATGGCAGATCCAAGTCGCTCAT
>JAADWC010000410.1:0-10037 GCA_023336095.1 Pythium pectinolyticum | reverse complement strand
ATGGAGTACAGGTCGGCTCCATGCCGACTGCTTTGCATTTTCAGAGCTTTAGTTTTATTCATTCTCGATTTTCCCACTAACAGCCAATACAAGCCTTCGTTTGACTGCCAGTCGAGTCTCAACACCGCCAAGTGCGTGACATGTTCTCGCTGGGCGTCTAGTGCAAAGTTCTTCTGACCCTTGCGACGGTAGCTGTTCAAGTCCAGCAGCCACACACATACTAGCGTTAGCGACAGTCACAACAAGTAAAGGAGACGTACACGTACTACTTGTGGAACGTGTCCTCCCCACCCACGGGACAGTCGGTCAGTGGCGTCGTGCGCAGTAGATAACTGGGCTTTTTGAAATTCTTGGTCTCGGCGCCCAAGTACTCCTTCATGAGCGGACTCAGCTGCGAGGCATTAAAGAACCGCCGCATTTGGTGCGTGCGCAGCTGGCGTGGCGCAGTGCCGTACTCTGCTGTACTGCCATCGTTGTCCGTGCCCTCTCCGTCATGGGACTGCGGATGGAGCGTCGTCGTGGGCAGCTCCAGGATCTTATCCACACTGTTTTCACTGCTGGACTGTTTGAGTAAGTACGATTCACTGGCGGCTTTCTTGAGCAGCGCCTGGCTCGTGCCAGTGGTCGATAGCGACGCAGTTGACTGGGATCCATTCAGCCGTGGCAACAGCGCGGAGAGATCGGGCATCGCGGTTGTACTGGCACTGGTAGTAGTACTACTCCCCGTCGCTCCGTCGCTGGTTGTACTACTCTGTTGGCTTTTGTTGGCCTTGCTGCCTGCGCCCGCTTCGTCCAGCATTTCCTCTGGAAAGAACTGGCGCCGCGTGTTGAGAACCGTCACGGGACACAGCCGCAGCCCTAGTAGCAGTTGGCCCACGAACAGAAACACGTCGTTCTTAAACTTGGACGAGTACAAGTGCCGTGAACCGGGGAACAGATAGTGGAGCCCCCAGCAGACGCCACTCGCGACGGCGTACGGATACACACGGAAGATGTAGTCGCTGTTACTAGTGCGCTGCGTCGAGAGGATCTTGACGTACCGCGTGCTCACGGCGTCCACGAGCGTGCGCTGCGAATCGGCCGAGTTCTGTTTCGTCATGCCTCATGAGTATAAGAAATATGTGAAGTAGTATTGAAAAGATACCAAATTTCGTACCCGTTGGAAAAAATGGCAAAACACGAGCCAGAAGATGTCGTCAAACAGCGTACACGACAGATCCGATAGCAAGAACCGTTTAAAGTTCTTCTTGCCGTGCGTGATGCGCATGCGCTCGCACGTGTGGAGAAGCAGCAGCTTGGTGTTGACCGAGATGCTGGTCGTGGACTGGAGCGAACTGTGGCTGCTGGTCGTGGTAGAACTGGACGATGCTGTGTCGCTTGGTGTAGATGATGGTGGGGGCGAGAGTGATCCGTACACGTAGTTGTCCACTGACCGTGTGATGTGGCCCTCCACGCTTGCCTGCAGTTGCTTTTCCAAGTGCACGCGCGTGTTGCGGCGGTGTTCGTTTTTCTGGAGCTCGGCCTTGTTCTTTTTCAGCACTTGCTGTATTTGTTTTTGTTGTGTGAATCCCAATCGTCAGTTCCAGGGACTGCAGCGGTACGAATAAGACTAAATCGATACTACTACTACGGTACTATAGACGCACCGTGCGCAAGCGGCTCTTGTCATCGGGTCCAAAGAGCCGCTCCATCATGGCCTGGTTGCTCGCGAGCGTCGTGGTCGACACGGTCTTGGCTCGATTGTTGGCACTACTGCGGCTCTCGTACGGGTCCTGGAGCGCCGGGACCATCTTAGAGCAGTAGTCCGCATTCACTTTGAGATCACACTCGAGTCCCAACTTGCGGTCGTTTGCTAGCGTTTGCAGGGCATTCAATCGCGACGAGATGATGCCGATCATCTGATTCGTGATCGCCTCTTTCTGATTCATCGACTGCTTGGTTTCAAGCGATTCCTCCGCGGCGGCGCCACCACCACCACCAATGCTAGCAGCACCACCATTCCCACTCCCGATCTGGCTGCGTCGCGACGACATTGCACTCTCTCGTAAGATAGGATTGTTCCTGTGCATGGGTGAAGCTCCTCGGACAAAAAAGCCCGCCTTTCTATTTTTGATCTGAAGTGTATTACACAAATACATGATATATCGGCACAATTGAATGCTAAAGGAGTAGATATAGGGTATATTTACTGCATTAACGTTACCCCTACTGATCTTAAACCGCTGCCTCCATGCAGTTGATCTTTGGACCAAAGAGCTGCGCGACATGGTCCGCCGTCATCTCGCGTGCCGTCAGAAAGAGCTTCAAGTTCTCTTTCGATCGTCTAGCTGGGTCCTCCACACGTTCAAACATCTCTCTTTCGTACTGAGCTACTGCATCGTACACCGCACTACGAGAGTCCGCACTCTCCAACCCACCAATCAGCGCGTGCGCCAACTTGAATGCGTCCACCATCGCCGTGTTGACGCCCTCCCCCGCACACGGCGACATCACATGCGCTGCGTCGCCCAGCAGCGTCACGCCTCTGCGGTTTGACCACGTGATCCCCACGGGCATAGCGTACAACGGCCACACGACCAAGTTCCGAGCATCGCCCGAGTCTGGGTCTCGCTCATCGCCAACGCTTTGCGCTGCTGCCATGGCTAGCTGCTGCAGACGACTTTCCCAGTTAGCGTATAGCTTGCTCACCAGTGTGTGCACACGCTCGGAATCCGTTGGAATGCCCTGCAGCCATGGGTGGTCTCGCCATTGCGGTGGCGATGCAAAGCCCAGGTACACGTGGACCACACCACTGCGCAGGCTATTGCGCTGGCCGATCAAGATACTGCCGCCACCGAAACTGTACATCGTGCCCTGGCCAAACAATTCTACGAGTTTCGGGTACCGGTTATCAAAGTCACGGACCGTGATATCCAAAAACGTGGCGTTTTCGAACTGTGGTCGTTCGGATGTCACTAAAGCGCGAACTTTGGACCATACCCCGTCGGCACCGACTACCAGATCCGCTACGGCACTGCTTCCATTGGCAAACTGCAGCACGTACTTATTAGTGTCATCGTCCGTTGGCTGGATCTCGGCCAGTTTGTGGGCCCAGCGGATCCCACTCTGCGGAAGCGACTCGCTCAGCACGCGGTTCAGATCCACGCGATCAATCTCTGGACTGTAGGCGTCGCTCATGCGTGGCACATCGCCCGCGTAGTGGCACAACGTGGCTCCCAAGTGGCTCATCATGCGGATCTCTTGGCCCTCTGGACGCGCAAACGCGTGGAAACGCTCCAGTAGGCCAGCCGCGTCCAGCGCCGCTTGTCCCGTGTGCTTGCCCAGGTCCAGCGATCCCCCCACACGGCGCGAGTCGCCTCCATGCTCGGCTTCATACAGTGTGACTTGCCACGGAACTTTGTGGTTGGTGTGCTGGAGGAGCTCTTGCGCCTTGCGGTGTAGGATACTGGCGAGCGTGAGCCCCGCGGGACCCGCATGAGGATCTCGTATGGGACGTGGCCACACGCCCACCGGCAGTTGAAATCTCTGCTTGGAATTCCTAGAAAAATGGATGGGATACAGTACATCATCCGATATCTGCTGGTCCTCTATGTGCTGGGTTTCTCCTTCTTTCTCAAACTACAAACCCTTATGACCACTAGTTCGTCTGCCTACCTGTATCATCTACTTGTAAGCTGGAAAATCATAGCATTCACTAGTCAGTGAGCTTTTAAGCGCACAAGCGACCTAGGCCCTTAAGAGGGAATCTGGTTCAGGAGCTACATTTTTGCTATCGCCAATGACTTGGAGTGTTCGCTACTGGTGCGCAGCTGCCCGCAGCGACAGGGCCGAGCGGCCCACCCAGTCCTAAGGAAAGGCAGTGACGCACGTGGCGAGTCGCTGTGAATGTGAAGTCGCCTGCGCCAAGAGAAACTACTCCCAGTAATACCGGCAGTCGTACTGGTCTAGTGTTTGCGCACTACGCAGTGTTAAAGGCCGCGACCACTGGTGTTCCCATCGAACAAATCACCGGTACTTTCGGGAGCTGCGTATCTTTGTGGGTCTCGCCGCCAATCACCGCGGCCAGGAGTGCTTCGTGGCCATCGTGCAGCGAGGTGTTTACCGAAGTATTAGTCTTTGAGTCCTTGTGTCTTTGTCTCAGCGTTGGGATAGTCTCTCATTTCGAGATATTGCGTGATACAAATTACAAGTTTGCGCATGTCACATAATTCCAGCCACCACCGACTTTTTCGTGTGGACCCAAGTTGAAGACACTCATGCTTGAGACAGGACCAGACCTCGTATCACGTTATCCTAGTACATTAGAACGGTTTTGTCGTCTGGATTTCGAACCAGATACTGACTTTAGATAATACACCGTAGAAAATCAGGCAAATCGGTTGATCGATGCAACAGTCCATTCGTCAAATTCCATTGTCCACCTCAACCAACGGACACAATAATGACCGTGGTCATCGACATTTTCCGCGTGCTGGCGGCGATCACGTCCACGCTCATGCTGCTTAGTCCCGTGCCTTCGATCTACCACATCTACAAGACCAAATCCACTGGAGTCGGCTCCATCGTGCCGCTTGTCTCTCTCTTTGCCAACGCCCACGTCGCGTACGTGCTATAGTACTAGTACTTCAGTTGTTTATGGACTCTTCTCTAATTCTCTAACCACGTGACTGGATACTATTAGTATTCTCTATGGCTACATGAACGAGTACTACTTCCCCATCTTCTCCACGTTTGTCGTGGGCGATCTTCTCGGCATCGCCTACATCGCCATCTTCTATCGCTACTCGCCCGAGCGGCGCAAGGCCCACAAAGTGTTTCTTCTCTTCGGTCTCCCACTCGCACTGCTCACACTGTACGCGTTTCTTGGCGGCTACGGCATCGTGTTCCAGCAGACTCGCCACCAAGTCGGCGTCGTGCTCGGGTACGGACCCGTCGTGACCAATCTTATCCTCTACTCGTCTCCGTTTGAAAAAATCGTCATGGTGCTCCACCATAAATCGGCCGTGTTTCTCAACATCCACATGGTCACTATGGGCACACTGAACACCGCCGTGTGGATCGTGTACACGGCCACGTCCCGCATCTGGGTCTTGTTTGCACCGGTCGTGCTCTGCTGTGCCGGTGGATGTATCCAGATCGCATTGTACTGGATCTACCACCCAGCCACCCACCCGTACCACGGACCGATGCCCAGTAGTACCGATATGGAAATGGCAAATGATGGTGATACTAGCACTGAGAGAAGAGAGTCGCCGTCGATCGTCGTCCACGTCCCGGCCAAGTGCGGCGATGATGATGAAACCACCAGTCCGTGCTGCTTTGTGCCGCTGGCGTCGCCGCTACTCGCACCACCACGCAGCCGGCTTTCCGTCGCGTTTGCCGACCAAGTGGAGCACAAGTGAGTCGTATCTCTCTACACAATACATCCCACATGTAGGGAAAACGGTTCCAGTCTTCTGGTTGTTTTGTTTTTTGTCTCCATCGTTGTATTTGGGTTTGGTGGGTTGGTCTCCGTCCTTACGACTGCACTTTCGAGTCGGCCGAGAGCACGGGCGGCCGGTAGCAGTCGGGAAGGTACTTGAGCTGGAACGAGTTGAACGCAAACTTGTTTTTGCCCGTATTCGCTAGCACATTGACGCGCCGCACGCCACGTTCGCGCATCGCATTACACAAATGGACCCCTTGGCGCACATGGAACTTGTCCACCAGCAGCCGCGAACACTCGAGCGTGACCGACATGGCCGTGCGGTCCTTGCCACTCTTGCAGCACGTCGTGCGGCCGGCGCCCAGGCGACGACACAAGTCACTCGACTCGATCAAGATATTCACGTTCTTTTTCTGGACATGCGACTTGCGCGACTGGTTGAGCTTCTCGGCCAAAATCTGGAGCTCGATCTGTAGATCCGGGAGATCGTCGATCCGGTCCTGGTTCAAAGGCTGCATCGCCATCACGTGGGTCTTGTACACTTGGAAATACCGCACCAATCGCATCGCGCTTTCCAAATTGATCTCGTCCTGCAGGCTCGTGTCCAGCACCGTGTTGGCCACCGACTGCATCTCATTGATGCCTTGTGTGAACATGACCGCGTGGAGCTTGAGCGCGTGGCCGTGCTGGAGCACGTCCGGTAGCGACGCAAACACGTCGCTGGGCAACGCAAACGTCGCGACAACGTCCCGTTTCTCGGAGCTCGTGATCGCGACACACTTGGCACATTTGAGCTTGGGGTTTTCCTCGAGCGACTGCACGACCTGGAAGCTCACGTTCAAGTTGAGCCACTGGACGCCTTCGTACATGTCTTCAATCATGCCCTTTTCGTTCTTGATCGTGCTGAGCAGCGACTCCATGTTGAGCAAAAAGCCCGTCTGACACATGAGCCGCAGCCGCTCTTGGTGGCGCGCCGACTGGTTCGCAGCCAACCCGATCACCGTGAGAAACGACGCGGCCGCGATCGCCAGGATCTGGCAGCGCACAACGTCCTGGCGCTGCTCAACACGCTCTTTCAGTCGCGCATCGTCGTCTTTGGACTGTGCCAGCGCGGCCTGCAGACGTCGCAGACCGCCGTCTTTGAATCCCAGACAGTGCGCCGCGGGGCAGCCGTGTGTGACCACGGCGTACACCAACTCGTCTCCCTTAGCGCCCGCAATAACCGTCTTGTCCCGCGTACCTTGGTCTTTCGCACTCACTGCCGGCGCTGGACTGGACAGCGCCACGCGACGCGCGCGCACGACGTGGCAGTTGAGGTTCGTTGGCATAAACTCGGTGCGCTTGTCTTTCTTCTGGGTGCTTCGCTTGAGACAGCCCGTGATGCCAGGCTCTTTGCCGTCTTCCAGCATCGCCAGCAGCACATCGTAGTAATCCTCGCATTCCACGTACGATGCGTAGAGCTTGCGGTAATACTCGACTCGCGTCTCGGCGTCACGAATCATCTCCGAGTGCAAGTTGATCAAATCGCCGGCCTCCGTGCGATTGTTGGGAGACGACGGACTCTTGTCGTACTTGGATTCGATATCGTTGATCAGCAGCTTGGCGTCGTGCATGCGGCGCTGGTTGCGCTGCTGCAGTAGACTCATATACTTAGCGGCGACCGAAATGGAACAGTATGACGACGAGAGCTCCTCCGAGATGAAGACCTGGGTCGCATCCGCCGACTCTAAGCTGCCGCGGACCATACCTGCGTACGTCAGTGACGATTTCGGAGCATCTGCGCCTGCGGCTCCTGCACTACCGCTACCAGGGGAAGGCATACCCACCGTCTCAAAATCGGTTCGATTGCCAGTCTTTTCCGGAGTCACTGCGGTCTTTGCACTTGCCGTGATCCACGTCACCATGTCGGTGGACGACGCGCCCACGGGAACAATGTCGGCCACGAAATGGCGCTTAGCGTACGTGTACGAATGGCCCAAGTTGAGACTCTCACTGGGTCGAATGCGGTCCAATACGAGAAAGTGCTTTTGCTTGGACGGCGAGAGCCGCGACCGCAGGCACTCGAGCACGAGCGTCGAGTCGCCCGAGAACAGCAAGTCGACGTGCGGGATGCGCACAAAGCCCAGCGATTGCTGGGTGGCCAAGTTCTCCGAGCTGAGATTGGCCACGGAAAAGATCTCGAACTGCAGCATGAGATTGCGGGCGCCAGCACTGATAGGGACAGACAGCAGTGCACTGAAATCCCGTGCGAAAAACTCACCGCCGCACGCACGTAATGAGAGTGCACCTTGCACTTCAGTGCGTGCAAGTTCCTTGGCTTCTCCGCGGTTTGCTGCCGGCGTGATGGCGGAGAGCACCACAAGCATATCGCTAATGTCCTGCGTACCACGGCAGCCGACCGACACGGAGAGCTCCACACTTGGGACCGGTCGGAAACTCGGCAAGCTCAAGTTGCGAGCGCGCGAGCTGGAGCTCGAGTCGCCGCCATCTCCTTCCCGAGGATCACCTTCTCGCCGGATATGCTTGTTCGAGTTTGGCGCTGGAAAGCTTCCCCGCTGGGTCATCTTGGAAGTCAGCAATCCACAGTCGTCATGCGAGGCACGCACGTCATCGAACCCAGTGGACCGTGTCGAGAGCACGCTGCCGGCACTGTACGAGCGAAACAAACGACGCGTTGGCGGTAGAGGCTTTGCCGATACGGGCGGTGTCGCCACAGTCTCACTGCTGTTCGCACGTCCGGGCGTTTTCGTCTTGGCCGCCAGTAGCTTCCGCGCCGAGTCATTGGCCGAGTCGATACTCTTGAGCCGCGCCATCCGCACCATGCGCTCACGGTCCGCGTCGTTGTTGAGACCCAGCGGTCCACGCCTCAGCACAGCTTCATCCGCGGCCGCTTGGATCACACGCGAGTCAGTCGAGTGGCGCTTGATCTTACTGGTCGCTGCATTGGCGGCCGTGTTCTCCTTCTCCATCACTGGCTCCATCGGCGTCATCGAGTCGGACTTGGGTGGCGTCTCTGCTACTGGAACCAATCCTTTCTTCGACGAGTGCTGGTCTTTGTTGAGCATCTTGGGCGAGTCCACGGATGCCGCTGGAGCCGCTGGTGCTGTCGTTGATGTCACGACCGCTCCACTGACACTACTGGGCACCCGCACTGGATTCTTGACGGCGTTTTCCTGTGGCGTCATGAGTTGGGAGCCATTAGCCGACATTCGCAACTGCATCACCGACGCGCGCATCGACTCGCGTTCCGACGAGCAACGAGACGAATTCATCAGCGCCGCCGTCAGCGCCGCTGCCTCGGCCTCGGCCACGCGGCTGGCCACGTAGCGAGTGATCAGCATTGTCCACATTTCGGCGGTCGCGTGTCCATCTTCAGCGACCAAAACCAGTTTGCGGCCGCCGTTTTCCACAGTGAATCGCCCGGGAAATGCGTTATTTGGCGCCGCGTTAGGCGGAATCACGGTCGTGGACGCGTCGATCGCGATCTCTCCGAGCTTGACCAGGTTTTCCTGCGACGTGTAGTACGCCAGCACATTGACATCGCGCCGCAGAATGAAATACCGCCGCCGCCACGTCTTCCAGAACGATCCTTGCTTGACCAGGTAGCCGGCGTAGATGATATCGGCATCCGAGAACTGTTCCACGTCGCGGCCATTCACGTTAATGCTCTTTTTGCGCTTGGTAGTCGCAACTGCGTCGCTGCGCTGGCCTTCCGTGGTCTGCTTGACGATCGCACGGTTCTTGAAGATGCCCATGGCACGCGACGCCTCCTGCGCGTGATAAAACTGGTCCTGGAAGCGGCCGCTAGCCGACACAGTGAGCTTTGGCTTGGCTTCTTTTGTGGCACTTGCGCTGGCGGCGGCTGAGCTGCGGCTGGTCGTCATGAGAGCGGCAATGTCTTCTAATGTGGCTTCGGTTTCACTTGCACGCGTGCTCAGCGGCGGCGGCGACGGCGGTGGTGAGGAGCTGTCGTCCGCCATGGCAGGCGTGAACACCATCGGCTCTAAGAGGGCGTTGCTGGCGACGCGGCTGCTGTGCATCTCCACAGAGAGAACTCTAGAGAGATCTGGGGAGAGAGGGGGGAGAGATATGTGGGAGATTCCTCCCGCGTTTGTTTCCCTTTGTTGCGATGGAAATGGAAGGAAAAGGGGTCGTCGGTGGTGGGTCGATGCCTTCAATTCAGCAACTGATTTGCATGGCAAATATCAGGATGCGTCACGCCCACATGGATGCAGTTGCCCAATCAGGGCTATTTGTGGAGAGATGTATATTGGTGTAGTCCACATAAGTGAACGAAGGCTTCTATTCAAAGCACCTAATGCGAGACGTGACAAAGATTGCTTGCCCACCTTTCTGGTGGGGGAGGCGTAGTTCCAAAGAGTCCCAAATCCTTTTATTTCAGTAGACAGTGGGAATACGGAGCAGCTAGTGGCGCGGCGATAGCGGGACGCCTTACGGTGCCCTCGCCGCTGCGGGCATGAGAACAGCTTGTACTATTTTAAGCTAGCCACGGCGGAAGACCGGCTGCAAAATCGAATCGAAACGAGAGTGGACCACACAAATAATACCGGTTCCGGTCTATGTTGCAGGAGCCTTAAGGCGCTGGTGCGAT
>JAADWC010000409.1:0-10050 GCA_023336095.1 Pythium pectinolyticum | reverse complement strand
GACGTGGTAATATTGGTGGCAGACGCCCATGCGAACATCTGAGACTTGAGCTCGTCAACACGGAGCTTTTGCATCACATAGTCTGCATGATTACACGTATCCTGCCTGCACATCGTAATCTAGAGGCGATTAGGCAAGTCAGATTGATCGCTGTACATTGGAGCTCGTACCACGCGACGGTGTGTGGCTGGCTTGCACCGAATCGGACGAATGAGGAATATTCGAACCTCTCGGTTTGACGCCTCATCAACAGAAGCGAGTACTCGGGGTGACCCCGCACTGCGCGGCATTAGTGTTGTCTTCGGTTGGATTCTTTCCTTGTGTGTGATGGAAGAGGTTGATCGGTCCCAACGCCTTTGGAAGAAGCGGCCACGCTCCAGGCATCTTCTCTGGACCAAAAACGGGGCGGCAACCCGTCTTTGTTCGAGTCAGTCGCAGTCATCATCGCTTTGTGGTCGAAATACGTCGAAAACTACCAGGCATGTCGTTGTAAACGGTAAGCTTTCACTCTTACCGGAATCTTTCCCACGAAGGCGGTACCCCATTGGTCTAAAATAGCCTTATTATGGTCATTTGCCAAAGTTTTGATAGTTAAGGGCTTAAATAACGATAAAGGTTATTATACGAAATTCGGCAACGAAAGGGTTAATTGACTCAAGCGGCTTGAGCACGGCAGCGCCTTTGGGGTGGTTCTTGCTGGTGCGGAGGGCAACACCGAGCTTTGCAAAGGGCCATATGCCAATTTTCCCGTTGAACTCTGTATTTCTGTGGAAATCGTACCTAACAGAAAATATAAAGTATTAGAACGAATCATATTCTAAGAAAATAGAATCTGGGAATTACCTGGGTCTTGCTACAGCAGCAAGAAACATGATCTTGCCAACAAACCTCTTGCTGCGCTGCATGCGGTGTGGAGCGGTCTCATCTTCGAGAATGTAGTACGACTTGCGGTCACAGTCTTCGTTAATCCACTTCTCGTCGACATGAACAACGTTGTTCATGTCGACGAATTGAAAACCGCCGCCGCGAGCTTCCTGTAGCCAGGAAAGAATCCAGCGCAGGCGTGCGTGCTCTTGGTCGGCGTTGAGCAGCGGGTGAAGCCGAGTTGTCCTGCGGCGGACGAGTTGCTCCGTGACCAAACGCTGCACCATGTACAGCGTCGTGCCGACGCTTGAAGCCAGGGAGTTGGATTGTACCCGCGTGGAGCGGTGCGAGAGAAGTTGGAGGACTTCCCAAAGGCTAACATGTTCAGCAAGTAGGCGACTGAAGCTCGTGGTACGATGATGCAAAGTGTGAGTGTGACTGGCAATCTTGTCGCAGCGTCATGGATGGATGGCAACGCAGTGAACATCATTTCAAACGCGGATTCTTCTGAACAAGGTGAAGTGCGACGCATGATTGGATTGAAGTCACAAGTTTTCCCAGCTCCAAAGTGTATCGCGGAATACAACCAGAACATGCAAGGCGTAGATCGCATGGATCAACTCCGCGCACAGTTCTCTCTTGCTGATGGCCACTCCTTCCAGAAATGGCACAAAAAGCTCGCGTTGGCGTTCATTGACATCACCCGTTGCAACGCCTATGTGACAAGAATGATGGTGCTGGGAGGGCAAGCAACTTCGAGCAGAAATCCTCACCGTGCCTTCGTCGTACAACTCGCAGCTGAGATAATATCGGGCCGGTGGGCTGAATAGAGCGAAGACGAAGGAATGTTCTACGCCGACACAGTAAAAGTAACCGATGGCGGTCCAAGCGCTTCACCATTAAGGACTCCACCACGACCACGACCACGACCGGCAACAAGCCCGTCCACACCATCGTGCGATTTCATACTGTCGAAGACTAAATTGCCAAAGGTAACACGTGGCAAACGCGGTTGCAGCGTGTAAATTTGAGACTGGGACGACGAACTACTGCATCACACACAACGTAGGTCTCTGCTCAAGCGCGTACATGAAACTTCTACTGATACGACGAGTTCTCTCGTGAACGATGGCGTTCGTCAAGCGGAAGAATCTCCTGCAGCGGATGCGGCATCTCCAAGCATCAGGAGCAACTCCGTTCTCGTCAGTCCGCAGTGGTACCCGAACACACCTTCTTTCTCGATGGCTTCGACGGCACCATCATCTGAATACATGTAAACTCACATAGACGTCAGTATTTCCATCGAACGACTCATATCGGTGTGTGTATTTCCAAATAGGTCCAAACTCAATGAAACTTTCGTGTTAGCTATCATGAACGCCAGCAAATTTGAAAAATAACCGAATGGGTCAGTTTCGATTGACTGACCAGATTTGGCACGTCGATTCGTATTGGACGAAGGCAACGCGTTCTTGTGGGTTTTGCGATGACGCGGTTCCGATACTAAAATGCAAATGCACAACAACGATAAAATCGTTGTTTAGCAACGAAAGGGTAATATAGTGCTGCTCAAGAAAATGTGTCATACAAATCTCCACGAAATGAACATAGCGTTCGGGGTTGGTCATGGGGTTTAGTTTTTATCGCCCAAGCAGATAAAAACGAGACCATTTGCGATCGTGCATCTGGCGTGTATACGCGATAATACATCCTCTCGAGTAGCTCCCTGATTTCGTGAAAGTGGACCCCTATTGGCTACAGAAACCAATCAATATCGGCACACGAATCTAGAACCTGCAGTGAAAGCGCGATCTGCAAAGCCAACATAAACGACCTCGTTGGTGCGTGGGGTCGTCGGTGTGCTCGCGAGGCGACTCAACTCACGCTTCTTTGCCGATGTGAGGATTCGCTGGCGACCACCTTGAATCTCTATTATGGCATTCTCGAAGGGTGCGTTGGAAACGATGTCGGCACTTGAAGCAGCGATTGTCCAAGCGCTGTACCCCAACACATGGAACGTGCAGTATGCGGGTGACAGGCAGCAGCTTCCTGCGTAAGGCAACCTCCCCGAGACTGTCAAGTTTCATGTTTCAATTTGAACGTGACGGGCAGCCACACAAGAACCGCGAGTCGCTGCTCCACTCCATTCCTACCGCGACAGCTCTCTGTACGTCAGGAACTGTGTATCCAGGTGTGATCGTCCACTCAGTGTACCGATGCCACCCTAAGATCACGTCGTGGGTTCAAGCGTTCTACGAAGATTTCACACTCTGCCCAACTCGACCGTTGAGGATCAGCAATGCCGACAACTACCTGAGTGGTTTGGACTTGACGATCGATGCGAGAGTCGCTCTGTTGGGCATTCCACGTTTGGGAAGTGACCGTATTCTGTGGCTCGGGCCAGAAGGCGGCTACCAACGCGACGAAAAGTAGAACCTAGTCGAGATCGCGCTGACCATCTTATTGGTGCTGAAGATCAAAGCCGAGCTTAAGCGGCAAGATCTTCCAAACAAGTCGGGCTACATCATCACGCCATACCGCGAGCAGCGTGCGCGAATCGAATGCGAACTAAAAAGGTACCGTGACATGATCAAGAACCACGTCGACGTCGGCGGCTTCACCACGGATTCGATTCAAGGCCGTGAAGTGGATGTTGTCATCGTGTCGATGACACGCTTCAAATCTATGGGCTTTCTGCAAGATTCCCTAGAGCGGACGCTGGTTCCTTTCAGTCGCGCGCGCGACTACTCGTTCGTGTTGTCGAACCGGCGTGTCCTGGATGAAGACAATCATTGACAGAAGCTCCACGGCCAAGCTGAGGCGATTGGTCTGACTTATGAGCATGTGGAGTGTGATGACAACGACGCTTCAGATGTATTGCTGGATGTATCTGCGCTCGAAGCGGTCGCTTGGTGCGTCACTAGGACTTTGCAGTATTTGATTGCGTTTGAGTCATTCAAATAAATGTGTCTGTGTTTCTTGCTCAGTGGAGAATTGAGAACAATACTGCACATGGCCATTCCTGTGCAATGTGACGCATGACTTAGCACGATGCGCAGTGACTGAGCAGTTGCGCAGTGTGACACAGGAAAGATGTGGGGACTCAGTCGCCAACATACGATTGATTCCTTCATAATATCATGTCGACAATCACAGCATTCTGTGCTACTCACCGACAGCAGTCACGTCACGTAGAATCCATTTATCAGGTTCCTGTGTGCGCATGTACACACCTCATATAGACATGCACCATACTGTCGCCGCACAACGCGAACGTACGGATGATCATGGTAGTCCAGCGACCAGTATTCATGGTCCTGGTAGCACTAGCTGTCGCCAGCCCGATGCATGCGTTAAGCGCAACCGCATCAAGAATGTACTTGAAGTCGTCAAGGAACAGAGTGCGGCGTCGTAGGTCAGATTCACAGCTGTGCGTTTGTTCGAGGGGGACCTGGTTCCTTTCGCGGTCGATGAAGCGTATTGCGCAAGCTTACCGGGTCCGCATCTGGACCCGGTCTGAAATGGACCCTAAAAATAGCATATCTACCTGTCGACGATAGCTTCCTGGTTTGCGCGCTATTAGACGAGACAGCATGCGTTCCTCGTCGTCAGAATCATCACCACTCTCTGTCGCAACACTTGGCATCATGCGACGTCGTCACAAAGACAAAACCCGCAGCGAGAATGCCGCTTCCGCGAAGATGCTGGTTCTCCATCGATCGATGGATCTGTACGGCGCTGGCCTAAGCAGGCAGTGCACGCGGCAGCCTGCAGCTGCAGAATGGCCCATCTCGCCAGCTCAAGTTGCAGTTGAAATGGTGTCCCTGTAAGAAAAGTATCTGAAAACTACAGCACCGAATGCGCTCGCTCTATGGGTGTTGTCTAATCAAACGCCAGCGTTTTCCAAGAGTGGCTTATCAGAATTGGCCTGAAACAACGATACTATCGTTGTTCAAGGCTCCGTTGCTCGGATGTACAGAACATATGTGCCGTGTGCAAAAACAAGGTTATCGGGAATATCGCTAAAACAACGAGATTATCGTTTTTGTGAGGCCATATGTCGAAATTTGTATACAAAGCCTTACATTAGGGGCTAGCTCGGGTAAACCCTGTGAGGAAGGACAGCGTAAATGATCGTGGAAATCGAATTCCAGTCATTCGCCCGCAAACCGCATTGGATGCGCCGCCTCAGGGCAAATCGAAGGAGGACCGAACATTTCGAAGTTCGGTGTTGTAAAGGCAGAGCCAAATGTGGTTGGCGCTGGAAACGGCCTGGTGGCTTTTGACACCACTGTCCTATTGCATCACCATCTTGGTCATTATCTTTTTGGCGTCCCCGCTGCCACACCAAAGTTTCGAATGCGGCGCCATTTAGTCCCAATTTGCGCTTGAGTGCAAAAACCTTGGGCGGTTCGAGGCCCAGCGTGTCGCGGTTACCATTTTTTACCCTTTCGTTCACCACTTTGGTGTCGAGGTCACAGTCCCTTGGCCAGTGCTAGTTACTTTACCTGGATCCAACAACACAGTGTGGAACACACAAGCGCTTTGTGCTAAACAATGAACCACATCATTTTCATCACCTAAAGCGTTTTTGACAGCCCATCATTTTCGCGCGCACAGGAAAATTTACCAACGAGATGACAATAGTGACAATGTTAAACCAGACACGATCCCAGATGTTGACCCTAAAACACCGAGAAACGTTTGTTTTAGTTTGATTTGCGGTTACTCCCTCGAGTGAGTCGACTTCTCGAGTGCTGCTACTTGATTGGACAAAACCAATAGGTGGGAGTTTGAAGCCACTGTAACGTTCCAATGGCTTTCGGTAGGCGACGGTGGAGGCAGTTCCAATGCTAGCGACAAAGATAAATCTAGCTTCATGTTCGACTGCTATCGTATTCTAAGAAATCGACCTCTAACGGCTGATTTCTTGGTCTGATGTTTTGAGTGGTCTGATTTTTTGAATCCTGCGAATACCGATCGATCGAATAGGAGGGGGTTATGCGAGTTAACAGTGGCTTCCTTTGCCAGCGCACACTCAGAATCCAAAATGCAGAAGGACGCTGACGCGAAGAAGAGCTACGGCCACACTACCTCCTATCAGCTACGTGCTATGGTGGAATGGATTGAAGTGAAAGAGAACTACAGCGTCATCAAATGTGAGTCTATAGATGGGAAGACCATGAAGCATGGAGCGGGAGTCCCACGCATTCGTGGCTTCGCCACGATGGTGGGGTACGTATTCAAGACAGAAAAAGGATGCAAAGAGCGCCGGCAAGATGGACGGCCGGTACTTGCTCCAGTGGCCCTCTCACACGTGTCAAAGTCGTTGGAAGTCCATCTATAAGCGCTCCACAACTACGCACGATAACGTCAAGCCCAGACTGGTTATGGCATCACGGAAGCCATGCTGAAGGCCGGCATTACGTTTGACGACATGGTGGAAAATAGCTGCCCATTCTATCATCGCATTGACGTTGTCGTCGGAAGGGAAAGCAGAGTGGAGCCCGCATCGCAGCAACACGAGCCGATTTTTAGCGACGACGACACAGAAAGCTACAGTGGCCAAAACCACGGTGCTGTGAGATGTGACGAAGAAGACGATGGGAGCGATTTGGAGTTGCTAGCGCAAGTCGAGGTGACCGAAGCCGCTGCTGGACCAGTGGCCCCTGCGATTCCACCACTCGCGTCCGAAGTCCGACCAAGCACTGGGCGCGTCGCAGCTGAAGAAAAGGGCATCGAAAAGGCAAACGAGTCCAAGCGCAAGGGCTTCGGATGCGTTTACGTGGAAGCTGCAAGAGACCGCTTGCGGTTGGACTAGAAAAAATCAGCAAGCATAGATGAACTGGCGCGAGCGGCAGCACCAGCACGATATTAAGCTCCAGCGAGACATCCATCGGTTCTTGAGTAGACCGATACATTTTTCGTTCACAACTCGAGCACTTGATAGGATTTCGTTGAATGCAGTGTTCTCAATCGACTCTGAAGCTGGTCGCTTAAGTGGAACAATCAGACGGGGGGGGTGAGAGCATAGCCTGTGTCGTCGATGAGAAACTCACCCTCGCTAAAATACCGACCTGGATCCTGTGGGATTGGCATCTTGGAAGACACCGACGAGTCGTGGCAAGAGCCAGGCCACCCTTTAGACGCCATGAAAATCCGGTTGTCTTCATCGCAGATAACTTGGACATTGAGACTGTAGCGACACTTAATGCTGAGAGCCGTCGATGTGGGGCTTTTGATCGAAGATCACGTGTGTGCCATCAACGAAGCCGATTGCGCCATCCAAGCCGTACCGCTCTCGGTGATATGCAGAGCTAGCCGCACGGACTTCGCCGACGGCAAGGAAACGAATCGTCTGTCGTAGCGGAGAAGTGCCTTCTGGACGCGACGCACAGACGAAGTCACCGTACCCGCACCAATTTTGTACGTTCTTGCGACTCGCCCAACCAAGTTGGCGTTGCCGTAACCGCCGTACCACTCGAGCGTCACCGCGAGCTGCAACTGGGAGCTACGTTGCGGGCAGTGACTCTTGTTCTGGATGACGCGGTCGTCCTTGATCATGTCGTGGATGAAGATGAATGTGCGTTTTGTCTTGCGTAGTGCTTGGTAGAACTTGTCGTCCCTCATCCCCAGCACTTGGTGTCGGCTTGTGGTGGCTCGTTTGGACGCTGTACGTGGCCACAAGTAACGGCAAGTTGAGAGTCCACCATGGAGATGGAGCATCTCGTCGATCCGTCCCTGGTCCATAGGCTGAATAATGGAGGTGGTGTTGGTTGGTAGGCGAACCACGTGTACCTTAGACAACACCAACGTCCAGTTTCATCGCCAAGTCCGTCCAAATCCGCCAACAGGACCTCTTGGAAAGGAAGCCCTGACACAGCGGTGCGCGACTTCTTCTTTTCAGATGGAGGTATCGTTACAGACCTTTGAATGGCCACTTGTACCCTGCGAGCTTCTCCCTTTGGGCTTGAAGAAGGTGTTTGATTTTGCTTCTTAGAACACGAAGATTAAGTTCGTCCTTTTGCGGAAATATAAAATCGTAAGGGTGGTGGTGGGACATCTAAACTGGGAAACGCCGTCTTTTTGCGATTGGTATGTCAGTCAGAAATCAGAGTTCGTGGCTGAAATTTGGATCGATTTCTTGTCAAAAAATCTGTTCATAAAACGGATGTTTGGAACCCCCTATTATGGGAGTGTTGTGCTCGAGAACAGGATCAGAACAATCGGGTAGCGAAGTGAGGCAAGGACGATGACATCGACGCAGATGCCGAGATTGGCAAACTCAGTGGTGGCAGCCACGAAGAGGCAGCAAGAATAAGCGAAAGAACTGGAAGGAGGCATGGAGAAAGCAGTTGCGCAGCGCGAGGCTGAAGTGACGGGTGAGGAAGTTTGGTGAAGAGGAAATGCTGATGCAGGAACCTGTCCACAATGTCCGTCGGGATGACATTGTGACATTGTCTCCTTTCAGAGTGGGCAGCGGGACAGACAGTCGGGCAGCACTAAAATACAGCAACGCGACGCTAGAGGCTTGGCGAACGCCAGGGCAAGCGGATATAATCTAGAGCCTGTACAGAAGTGGGGACGTGCATTTGATTCGTGAAGACCCATACCGCAGCCAATCTTCGCGGCCATTGGAGCCATATTGGCCCTGTAGCAGAGGAAATACATGTTCGCAGTCACTTTGTCCAACCGCTTGACATCAGTTTTGAGAATTGGTTGACGCGCCGCATCTGTACGGATGCCAAATACTCATATGAGACTTCGATACCGACTCCATTCTGAAATGATTGTCACAGGTCAGAGTCCTATAAGGGGTAGGGTCCAAAGATCCAAAGTGACAATACCTACCACAAAGTGGAAAACACTGAAATGGCTATAGTTAGCCATAGTGGTGTGTCCTGTAGCCTCCGCACGTGGGTTCTAGGACTGCTCAAGACGCGACGCGACGTTTGTTGCTATTTCTAGAGAGCGTGTGTGATGAGCTCTGAGTGTCCGCTTTTTTTTTAGCATTTGAGCCAAACTACTCAAAGTTACGATTTGGAGCCGGTTTGGTTCCACAGAGCCCACCTCTTGAGACCTGTAGCGATGAAAAGAAATCGGATTTAAGTGATTAAATCGGGGCTCGTCATCTGTTGGTATGTCTATAAGCTGTGCAAAGTCTCAGTTCGTGAAGCATTGTTCGAGTAGCTTGCATTCATATCCCACTACCATCACCGTCCCAGTAGTGGAATTTGATTGGATCGAAACCCGGCAAAGTACGAAAATACACATGGTTCAATAGTTACAAATCGAATAGGACTGTTCTGAACGGCTAGCGAGTCCACCCCACCATGCAGTACCCACCAGACTTGGTGGATGACGTGAATCGGCGCCTTGCCGCCAAGAAATTGGCTCGGATGGAGGAGAAGGAGCCAGTGGCGAAGCTTCCACGGTTAGTGTATACTGATTGTGGGGGTCTCTTCGCCAAGAGGAAGTTTAGGGAATATGCTTGCTGCTGGCGAATTCTGCTGCGGGTGGGTTCAGCAAGACCTAATGGCGCCAGCGTGGGCCCATTTGCAAGGACTGCCAGCCGCTGCACACTACCCTGGCAAGCGCAGCGCTGACGCCGCCGTGTACACAGACCAACAGCGCCGCCGCCGTACGTACGGTACAATAGTTATTTTTATACCAAGAATTACTGTACTAACAAGACCCAATCTGCGCTGTGGAAGGGAAGAAAATACTCAAGGCGTATATGAACGAACGCGAGAGCAAGATGGTAGAGTGGCGTGTTGCTAACGTAGCCACGTTCACTGCGTGGGATGTTGCGGACGAGCTGCAGAGAAAGTTTAAGAGGCTGTGCAGACCAGGCCCATCAACAGTACTTAACAAGTATTGATTGGATTCTGATTGGATAAAAACCAAAATACATATATTTGATTGGCCATCACAGTTTGTTCTCTCAGCGGTAAGCTGAGAGCTAGCAATTACCGACATGTTTCTGATGGAAAGTGACTTTTTACTCGCATAAGTAAAATACAGGTAACTTAACCCTTTCGTTGCCGAGAGGTAGTATAATACCCACTTTATCGTTATTTAAGGCTTCAGTACCAGCCCGAACTTCAACCACGTGGTTGAACTTGGTGCCAAAAAACCTCTTTGATTACATGTCGACCTCGGAAATATGAATAAAAATGGGTATAT
>JAADWC010000408.1:0-10067 GCA_023336095.1 Pythium pectinolyticum | reverse complement strand
GTGGGCAGTTTTCAGTTTCCTCCTGGGGAAGCATCCGGAGCACCTTTCCAACGCGGGGTCATGACCGCTCTTGAGTGTTCAGAGTGTGCTTTGAAAGCAAGGACAGAAACGACTCGTTGTTCGGCTTGACGACGGAAGTCTAAGATCAGGGAATGGATACGCATGGTGAGTCGACGATAGGATGTCTCCTTGGCCGGAGGTGGCAGCGCCACAGCGGTTGGTTGTCGGGCGCGTGGTGAGTGGTGAGTGGAGGCGGGGAACGCTGCTGCTGCAGCCCGATGCGAACGGAGCAGAAGGGGCTGGTGGCGTGGTGCAGTGGGGAGAAAAATAGATGGGCCTGTCCCGCAAACGAGTGCGAGGTGTTGATGGCTTTGATGGCTTTGGTCTGCGTTGCGTCTGGGCGGTCCGTAGAGAGGGTGGTGTATGTGTGTTGGTTTGTATCTGTCGCTCAATCCGCGTGTGTTGCTGCGCTGATGTGTGGTTGTTGTTGGCGGTGTTGGTACGGGTAACACCTGTGAGGTGAACAACTCAACTATCAAAAGGTACACGCGGCGTCGCCGATACCACAACTGTCGGTGACGAGCTCACGCCTAAGCCAACAAAGCATATGATGGTCGCTCAAAATATGGCGAAATCTGGGCAAACAATAGTCCAAAATGATAAATGTCTGCTCTTTGGCTGTTGTGATGTACGAGCCCAACGTGGGAAGGGAAGAAGAGATTGTTTGGTGGAGCCGGTGGTGAGATCGAGCGGTGTCATTGTTGCCCGCGACGCCATGACGTCGTACCCACAAAGTAAGTCGACGAATATGACAACATACCCCCTCTAGAGACGAACTAGTGCACCCGAACAGTTATTGTTGTTGATTTTCCAGGCTCGCTACCGGTGTGGTATCTAGGCATTGTTGCGTGTTGTTCTTGTGCGCTTTGTTCAAATGTAGGTGGTAGCCCGAACCGCGGTGTTTCGACCGCGTCCCGTGCGGCGCGTCAAATCGGAGAGCAAAATGATTCTCACCCGCGCGGAGCAGTTGCTTCCCGAGAGACCACAGGCGACCGTCGCGATGGTCGGTGAAACATTCAACATACTCGTCAAATGCCTGGTCAGCAGTAGCCCGACCAAGAGCAACCTGAGTTATCGCACCAGTTGAGAGTGGGGGAAATTCTTTGACTGGATCCTGCGACTGTGTCGAGTCCGCTGGCGCGACGACACAGGGCGCGGATCTCAATGGAAAATACATGCGGACAAGAAGCCGCGACAATGGGGATATTCTGCGTTGGACACCGCCAAGCCACACTTGCTGGCCGGTTGATGGGCAGTTGGTCACGGAGAACATTCCACCCTCCCAAACTTTAGCTGCGTGTGAGGCACGAGCGCTGCGAGAGCAAGAGGTCCTCGAGCCACTCAATCAGTGTAGACCAGTGACTCACGTCTTGGATGTCGTTTTCAGACTCCCAAGAGTTCTCGGCGTCAGGAAGGTTAACCCAGAAACAGAGACACTGTGTGCGTCCGCTCTGGTATCGCTTGTGCAACAAGTCCTTGAGCACGCACACGCGTTCGCCGTCGATATTGTAGATACGTTGAGCGCTCTTCGTGATCTGGCGACCACGGAAGAGATCTGGTACGTCCAGCGACATCTTCAACTCCGAGCCACATAGCGATGTAGGAGTTTCACTCGGTGCGTCTCACCATGCTCAAATAAGCGATGGGGCCGCGTGGCTTGCGCCCGCAGCCAACTTCAACCGGCGAAACGCGGGTTGACGTAGACATTAGTGTAGCGTACGCGTACTCGACTGTGAAGAAAAATTTCGCCCAGTCATCGCCATAATGCAAGACAACACACCGAAGACTGTCCTCCAGTGTACAACTTGACGTTCACTCCGACCATCGGATTGGGCTCGACGAGATACGGTCATTCGCTGTATTGTGTGCATCAGCTCGATCCAGACCTCGTTTGAGTCGCAATCAGAGACAATGGACTCTGGTAGCGAGAATACCGCGCCACGTGATCAAGAAGAGTTTCGCTGTTGCCTTTGCATTCACGTCCTTGGTAGTGGAGATGTCGCAGGGGCGGTAGGAGAATCGACAAACCACCACCTACACTGTGTTATACCATCGCTTTCTGGTAACGCCGTGACGAAGTCCATCGTGACATGCTGCCAGCACTGGTATGGAACTGAAAGTGGTTGTAGTAGTTTGTTGCGGCGACGTGACTCAGACTTGTGGCGCACACAGGCTTCGCAGGTCGCGATGAACTGCGTAATGTAGTCACGCACGCAGCACTGACGCATGGCGAGCATGGTGCGCTCACGTGCAACACTTGTCGCACCATGGAAATAATTGCATCACACGCAGCACAACCGCGTCAATGTGAAGTCCAGGACCATGGTGCTCCCCATTGCGATGCAAGTTATTCCGTAGCACCGCCATGGTCTGCGCAGTGCAGACAGTCGACGTGAACGTCAGGAGCTGCGCTCATGTGGTGTCGCCCGACAAATCTTCAACATCTTTCGTGGCCGCACCGACGTACGCGTCGATGACTGCGTCGCTTACGTTCGCGTCGCCCTGGAGTACCAGCGCCTTTTGGACGGCGAGGAACCCACATCGATTTTTTTCACCGGCGCCGTGCTTCTTGGTTCCTCGCTTCCGCTTTGGGCAGATGCTGTCTCTTGTACTCTTCTTGTGAGAGTTGCTTCCAATCAATGCCCAATGCGCGATACACTCCGCATAGACGCCGCTTTCTGACCGCATGTCAATATTCGCGTGTGGCCCACACGTTTGCACGCCGGCGACCCACTCGACAAGCACTTCCTCTACGCCCTTTTCGACACGGTAGTCGAGCACGCAGTAAATTTGGTGCAGTCCTGGACAACCGAGCACGGGTTGTGAAGCAGCACAAAAATTCTGGTGCTTCTTCTTTCGTTGATGGCCCTATTTCTTCTTCTTAACGGTTTTGGTGCTGGGGATACCGGGCTTGTCGACTGTCGACCACGATTTGCGCTATGTTTCGTGTTTTTGATTTTGTTTCCTCTCTTTGACGAGGGTGTGATCCCAAGAAAGACGTAGATGGAACGATGGCGAAAACTGGAAAATTACATAGTAATGTGGGGGAGATTTGCTTCGTCTGCTAAGATAGAGCCATTCTCACGTGTATTTCATCGTCCTACTCACTTACACACCGATACATGTATGGGGTTGATCGAAGTTCAGGAGATCTACGTAGACGATGTAGTGAGATTCTGAGGCAGTGTGACTCACTACTCGGTAAGCGCTCACAGTGTGCACAGTGTGCTCGGTGCTCTATTTCGGATGACAGTGCCAGACGTTGTCATCTCGAATGTTGGTGTCTTCAAGACAGTATAAACATCATCGCAATCCGCATAAAAGGTTAGAGAAACAAACAGCATCGTAGTGAAAACTCTATCAGTATATGTGGTCTGCATTGCGGTGTGGTCCTACTCTACGGTGGTGGTAGCTGCGTGGTACCGCGCTGCAATTGCAGGAGCAACATCAACACGAGCGATGGCACGTGGCTAAAACGTTGCTGCTGCACACGCTTGGTGGACGTGACAGTACGTTGGTGGCCTGTGCGCGGAGGTTGCGCTAGTGGCTTGACCACGGTGACTTGGTCGTGGTGGCGCTAATCGCCAAAAATGCCGCCACTGATCAAACTTGGTGGCGCTACCACAAATAGTCACACCAAACGCACAGAAGGAAGAAAACGATTGCGACGAGACGGCAATGGTTGTTCGTGGACGCTGGCGCTGACGCGAAACAACGACGACGCCTCCGGGAATCAAAATCGCAGTTGCTGGTGTCGCCAGCAGCGCCAGCGCCACATACCGCCGCTACCCCACGGGCGCACACGCCACCTTGCCACTGGCTGATACAATATAGACTGAACAATCACGATGAACAACAAGTCACAGATCAACAGACGCACACTGAAATAGAGAGCAACAGCAATAGCACACTACGCACCAGCAGCAGGCGCACGTGGCCAGGCGCAGAACGGGGACACGACGATGGCTGTGCGTGGACGCTGGCGCTGCCGCGAAAAATAGTCTGGCGGCCGTGGGTATCGAACCCTCCGGTGCTGTCGTCGCCACCAGCGCTACACACCACTCCACCCCGGGCAAGCGTAGCGGTGCAGAATCTCTGAGGGCAGTTTCTTTTGCATGCCGTGCGTGGGAAGGGGCAAGACCACTCAATATGGATTAGCGAGTTATTTAGGAGCTGGTGTGGCGTTGAGGCAAATTGCGAAGTGATAGTTCCCTTAGCCACCAAACTTGGTGTTCTCTGCTCTTTTCTCCTTCCGAATAGTCATGTGGTCTAAATGGTTGACCTACTGGCCTTCTCCCTAGGTTTCCATGCTCATGATCAGTGTTTGTCCACTGATCACCATCCACAAGTAGCCCCATGTCACACGGGCTGATCAAGATCAGCACCACGTCACACGGCGTGCTGAACGCGAGAGCATCACGATCGTGGAGCTGTTGTCTGATGACGCACAGCGCTGGCCAATCAAGGTTCAGCCACGTTGCCACTGCTACCCCCAAAACAGTATCGACCGTGGACCTTGAAATACATTCTTGTGCATCCTGCATAGTCATACAACTTTTGGGCGACATCCTGAATGGTCAATCTCATAACACCGGCTATAGCCATGTTCTGTCACACCGACTCACACTCAGCAACGAGTTACCGTTTGGGCCAACCCGCATTCATAGTCCCACATCTTAGCAGCCAATAAAGCTACGGGAACTAGAGAACCTGCTCCAAGATGCGAGCGTCGTTGGCATCGACGTACTGGCGCACCAGTTCCGGTACATCCTGGTACATGGAGGCAAACGCCCAGGAGTTCTCTTCGTCTTGCAGGCCTCGCCAGGCACAAATCTCATGCTCGCAGGAGCTGCGGTTCAAAAGATGACGCACAATCGCACGGACGTGGAGGACGGGACCCTGGAGAGCGGCGTGCTAGCGGAGTTAGAGGTCACATCAAGCTCGTCGTCACTGAAAACTGGAGGCGTGGGTCAAGAACATCGTAACGGTCTCCCGTGAGCAGGTGCCCAATCAAAAACGAATGCTGGAAAGCCTCCACCACACGAAATGGGCCCAACCATCGAGTGTAAATTTTGCGGGACGGCAGTCGCTTGTCAACACGACCAAATCACAAAATCCCCAACGGAGAAGTTTCATGCCTCGACCAGCTTACGGTGCATGCTGGCGATGACTTCACGTCGGGAGCGCAGCGACGCCTTGAACTGGTCCATGTCGACCTCATCATCAATTGTGTCGAGAGGCGACTGAACTGGCAGCCCAGTGAACCGCTCAAAGGGAGCACAGCCTCCAAGAAACTGAACTGGGCTGTCGAAAAAAACGCCGGAATTGAAGGCAGCAGGTTCACCCAGTTGCGTGAGTCCGAATGCAGCTCGAGCAACATCGCACGGAGGACCTGGAGCACGCCGCAGTTCACTCGTTCTACAGTGCCATTGATCCATGGCGTGTATCCGGGCACGAAGATGGGCATTGCTCCCAGCCTTCGGTGGGAGTACTTGCGATGAAATGCGACACTTCTCCACGTTGCTTCATCAGCGACTGCCGCCACCAGTGCATCATCCGATTGTAGATTGTCAACAAATCCCCGGTAGAAGAACACAACCATCGCTTGAGATGCGCGTGGTACCCCTCCACACGCGAAGTCGTTTGGAGGCCAAAGTGGCGCACCGTGTTAGTCCAACATCGGACTATACGTATCTTCCAGATATCGAGCCAGACCTTCGTCTGACATCCAGGTTTCCCGCAGTCCAAAACGCTTATTCGAATTCAAGATGCCGCCGGTACGCACGTGCGGCGGCTGCACACAGGCTGGCTCATCAGCGCCCATTACAAGCGCCAAACATATCGGTACCGAGCCACGATTGAACACACCTCGGCCACGTGGTAGTTCAAGACCACCACGAGCCGCACTACACGTACTCGCGAGCGGTCCCGCTCTCACAAAACGAGAAAGGCAGTTTGCACTTGAGGATCATATCGATCCATCAAAAAATGTTGCAGCTCTTTTGTCCGCGAAACCGATCAGTGTTTCCGTGCCGTTGCCGCTCTTGGTAATCTCACTGACGAAGTAGGTGGGCTACAAGAGGACATGCTGTAAGAGGTTCGTGTAGCCGTAACCAAACTCCGTCTTGCGCAACGTTTCAACAGCAGACGTGCTGATCTGAGGGTTCTGAGGGCTCGCCGTCATCGTCGAGCATCCGCTGGAAGTAGAAAGCGGCGACTTGCTTAGATGTGTACGTCGTTTTCTGTTGCTTTGTGGCTGCACGGTCGTGTGTGGTCTTGTGAGCCTATTTCGCAGGGTTCTTCGACTCGAGTTGGTGTCATTGTTGATGAGAAAGGGTGTGAGTTGTTGGTGTTGCTGGAGTTGGCAAATGTGCAATTGTGGTGAAAATAGAATAGGTGTACCCGTGCGTAGAGCGGGAGAGTCCGCTGTACGCTGGCTACCAGTCGATTTCCAGAGTCCTCCACCTTAAGCTGGCTCGCATCACTCACTGAACTGGTCAGCGGAGCATCAAGTGTTGGAGACAATAACTGAAATCGCCTATTGCTTCTGCACGAGGCCAAACCAATTATTGTTTGATTGTTATTGTCCAAAATTCCCCACTGCTGCCGTTAAAAAAGTTTGGACCGTTCGGAGGGGAGAAATAGATTGTTGTCCTGCATTATTCAAAATCCACAACACATAAAATTTCATAACCCGTAACGCATCTGACTGCAAGCCAATGCTACAACACCAGTTCGAGCGCCCACTGCTCGACCCCGCTCTGCTCGATCTGATCGAGGACGGACTCATGGAGACTGATTTTGTCTGATCGATTGGACGTATTTCGCGTCCTCGAAATCATCGAGCAGCGTCTTGTTGGCATGGCGCGCTTGTGTCGAAAATGCTTCAGGGTAGCACCAGTTCCAGTGTCCGTACTTCGCCAGTCACAGCTGCCGAAGCATCACATTTCGATGAAGCGGTTGGCGATGCGCTACAAGAATTTCACAGCAGTGATAACGACGTGCCACCCGCGGCAAAAAAAAACTAAGACGGCGCAGGCGCCAGCGAAGAGACCAGCTAAGCCAGCAAAGGCGCCAGCAGAGAAGCCGGCGACACCAAGTTTAGTTTCCGTGGGTATTGCTGGAGCGGGCAAATAAGAAGTTTGTAGAAGGAGCACACACAGTGTATACAGGTGACATAATTGATACGGGAATGTTCAAGTTTGTGCATGATACCCACTGTCTTTGGGCAACAAATACCAAAGGTGACAGTTTGTCTTCAGGGCACCCGTGGTTACATTTGGTGCAGACCCGGACAATACTAGTTGTTGTTCTGGCGATATCCATCACCGAGCAGGAATTAGTAAAGAAACGTCCGTGGTTTTTATTTCCCCCATAAAACCTTGGTCATTGTCACCAATGATGCATGCAGCCGTACCATCTCTGGTGTCGTATACATATGGTATACATCCTCACTTCGCTTATCACCAACACCAATACCATGGTCTTCGCTGTGCCCCCCCCCCCGTGTGCATTTGGGACTGCAGTGCGCGAAATTCGCCTCGACAAGAAGTGATCCGGAAGATGCGCTTGCTCATGGTTATCATTGTGCAGCGCCGGAGGTACTAGCGGAGATGATTGCTACCTGAGATAAGAGCCGCAACACTTAATACTCTGATGTTATGGAGCTGTTTGGCCGCCCAGTAGCTGGCGAGTGACTGGGAGGCCAAATGGTAACCAAAAAGATCCGAGGGGTGGTCTGACAACTCTTCACTTTCTCGGCCTGTATGCTAGTCTCCAATTGAATCTTGGGGTTATTTGCCCATTTGATGAAAATCGTGATCAGATATATCAGATTCAGAGTGTGATGATCCAGCTACGCCACATCAACGAAGCTGCTGAGCTCGCTAAGGCCACAACACTCACGCCGATCAAGGCCAATGTGACAAGTGGTCGCCTATATTCGAGATGCTTGAGAGTTACGATGTGATCCAAGACGCCAGGTCGTGGAGGAGCTCGTGCATTTGTGCTCTCTTCGAGAAGCTCCGTGGGCTTCATAGCGCCTATGTCTATCTATAGACAGGAAAAGGACACTTCCTAAAGTGGGCCTGCTCTTGGACGCCTGTGGAGACAAGTTCCAGCGATGCGCGAGTACCTGACAACAACGGCAGCCATTGGTTAGTGCTCGAAACGCAACAGTCAAGGTAATGAATGGACTGGCATTGTCAGCGGATGAGCAACGCGCCGTGTAGTCTTTGTCGCTACTCAAACATCGACGGAGAAGAACGAAGATTCTGCGATGGTCATCTTACTCCGGGCCAAGAGACCCCGTACTTCGGAGCTTGTCTCAGTCAATTACGATCCGCTCCTTTGTGCCATCCCTCCCACCAGCAAACACGTGCGAGCGTCTCTTTTCGGAATGTAATTTAATCCTCACGTCACTACGATCTTCCATGATACCGGCAAACTTAGAAAACGCTGATGTCTTTTCGCGCTAATGTTACCCTATGGGACAGCTCAACGCATATCGGCTATGTCGAAGAGGATTACTCCACAGTCATAGTTTCCACCGGCATTCTACAAATATATATCGGTGGAAATTCCAATAGCGGCAATGATAACTATTTTGGTGTTTAGCATTTCAGTGAGAATTATTGGATGCGCTCAAGGTGCAGGGCCTCAGAATATTTCCCGCGTGCACGTTTTTGCCACCAACTTAAGCAAGCCAGAAATTGGGAGTACCTATCGGATGGTGGCGCAACTTTGTCCAGTTGCTGAAGCGTCCTTGGAAGCTGTCTGTGTGGGGGAGAAAGTTGGATGGGTCTGTGACGTAACGGAACGGCGACTTCCAATGCCGCTGAGAGCTTCAACAGTTGGCTAGGTGCCGCTCGCAAAGAAACAGTGCTCTGCTGTCTCCGAGATTTCTCACCATCCTCTTGATGTCGACTGACCACACAAGCAAGGAAGTCAAGAAGGCTATGCAGACAGCTGGAGTGATAGCGTCATGTGATTCCATCCTTAATGCACGTGTTTGTGGTGCCTTGGGAGATCCGGGGACGGTTCCGGTAGTTGACCTATCGCTCAGGATATACCGTTGGCAACTAAGGATCCATCACCGCGCGACCTTTTTGTCCACGGCACAGTTCTCGTCGACAAGGAACACGCACTATCACAGCTTCTTACCGTAATACGAGAGCACTATCTCGATGGTGGTACGGAGCGCGTCAGCATTATGGCTCTCGTCTGGCTCGGCGATAATCGGCGAATGGCGGGAGTTTCGGTGTCCGCACAACACCATAAGACGCATTGACAGCTATGTATTGCTCACTGTCGTGCAACCATTCATCGAAGCCGACCCGTCGGTCATTTCTCTCGTGAACCAGTTCGATCGCGCACCTGCTTTGTAGCGTTGTTGCGCGGGGTGGCCTAGCTGAAAGACAGTAGCTTGGTGTTTCTACGCACGAGCGTTAAGATCATCGTAAAACTAAATCGATTAACTACTGGGACAAGCCGAGCGCCGGCCGCTACGCGGCCGGGGGTTTATGTTTGGTTGGAGTGGTGGTATTAGCCTGAGCTGGCCTGGTTATTTTTGCAATTAACGTGTAGTGTTAGATGTGTGCAGTATTTTTTAAATTGAGGAAACTAATTCAGGCTAATAAATACTTGGTGAGCAGAGCTGCTAGTCCGCTTGATGCAACGGCGATTGCGATCTTCCCCGATAGACGCACTTTGGCGAGGATGTGACGTAGAAGCGTGGACTTCCCCGTACCCCCGGGACCATCGATGAAGAACAGCTTCCGCGAACCTGGCGTCCCCTCTACAGCTTGCAGAATCTGGTCGTAGATTGCGCGCTGGCCTGGATTGAGCTGGTCTTCTTTGCTGACGATGTCTTCAAGCATACGATGGTCATAGCGTTCCAGTTCGTGGCGAATGAGGCTGTTCTCCAGAAGTGAAGCGCGAATCAATTCTGGGAAGTCTCCAAGCTGCGGCAAATCAAACTCGTGCACACCACTGCCGCTCCCTTCCAG
>JAADWC010000407.1:0-10072 GCA_023336095.1 Pythium pectinolyticum | reverse complement strand
TTTCCTCTTCCGGGTCAAGCGACTCTTTGCGTCTCTTCCCAGACTTAACAGGCTCCCCTCCCGTCGCACTCTCCTTTGAATCTGTCTTGACAAATACGCTGCTCGGGTGCATCTTCACGGTCGCTGAGCTCGGAAACGCAGCATCTTCTCGCTCCACGTTCTTGACTTGCACGAAGATCATCGACACGCGCGCACGGCCATTCGTCGCTCCCTTTTCAGCAGGCGTGCAGATGGGGATCACCAGATCCACTCCCTTCTGGTTACGCGGCATGATACCAGCGGCACGTCTCCCCAGCATCGCCCACAGACACGCCTCCGACGGCACTTCAGCCAACTGCACAAAGTGCGTAAACGACACAAACCAGTCTTTCCAGCGCGCCTCGACGACAGCACAGGCCGCACGTGCCTGCTCTGGCGACGCCTCGACCAGCATGGATTTCATGATCTTCACGTCAGGAAGTTTGGGCGGCTTCGTCTCGGTTTCGTCGGATGTGGCAAAAGCGGGTGCCTTCGCTTCAGCGTCCATCTCCACTAGTAAAGGCGTCACGGTCTTCTTGTTGCCCCCGGGTTTCGTTGCTGCTGCGGCATCCTCTTGCTCCACCTCCATCTCCTCAGCCTCTGATTTGGCCGTCTGGGTTTTTGCATCTCGCTTTGCCTTTGCCTTGTCTTGTCTCGCGGCCACTTTTTCTTGATCCACCACGCGAAGTCCCGGTTCGTCGCCTTGCAGCGCCGTCAGAAACGTCCACACACTGAAAAACTCACCCGCGCCACTCCAGTGGCTCACATTCTTCTCCTCGGCTTGCTCACACTCTAGCAAATGGCACGCGTCCATCGCCAGCAGCAACACGATCCGCGCCACCATCTCACCGATGCCACCCGTCTCCATCACTTCTTGATGTAGCATCTTGCGCAGTTGCGGCAGAATCTTCTTCGCCAGCGTGACACCACAGCCTCTGCGGTGCCACACACACGTCGCACCAAGCGTGAGAATCGGATCCGACGAGTAGGTCGCCATAAACGTCTCACTCGTGTACCCGACGTACGACAGCACGGCCATGAAATCAGCCACCATCCCAGCGGCCAGAGGTGTCGACGCGTACGGACGAATGCCCACGCGACACAGCAGCGACGCCACGCCGTTCAGCGTCTCGTCGTTGAAACTCGGGGCATCAGTGGGTTTTTTACCACGTAGAAGCTTTTGAGCCGCAAACTGAACCAGCTCGTCGTGGTTATCTCGGGTCGCCTTTTCCATCTGGAGCCACAGCGGACGCCCGAGCTTGCGCAGATTCATCCAGCTCGTGCGGCCATTGCGTAGGTCCGCAAGAGCCGCAAGAGCTTTTGTCACTTCGTTCTGGTATCGCTTCAGTGGGTCGTCGCTTGCGTCGGGGTCTTCGACGACGTTACCATCGTCTGACAACATGGTTTTGTGGAGCACGTCCATCGTGTGCGTCAGCACGAACGGCGGAAACAGTACCAGCGGCTGCTCATTGAGTCGACGCTGCGACGAATCCAAGATGGCTGGCGGCACAAAGTTGGAGATCTTCGAGTTTGTATCCACCACAATACCAAAGATACCTGACTCCGTCGCAGGGCTCGACCCTTGGATGTGACCATTTGCGAGTCTTAGCGCGCGTCGCAGAGCCCGAAACCAGCCGATGGTTTCGTCGTCCGGCGTCGGCAGCAACGCTCTCGCTTCATCGACTGCAAACACCAGCACGCGCCGTGGTTTCGGTGTCTTGTTGGCGGAGGTGGCATGTTTCAGCACATTTGGAAGTTTCAATCCGAGCTGCTGGACAAGTGGATCATCTAGGCCCTCAAACAGATCCATCAACCCGTCCTGACTGGGACTCACTTGGTCGCTTGAAGCTGACTCTTCAGGTGGCATCACGGTTTCGAATAGATCCACCAGTCGGCTCGCGAGCTTGCGCACGATGCGATTGGTCGTCTCCGTGACTGTCTTGGTGAAGAAGTACCTCGCCAGATTGTCCGTCCGCTTGGGATAACCGCTGGACTTGCCGTCGCGCACATTCACGTACACCAGTCGATAGTGATCGTAGTTCTGGCTGTGGCGCGTTTCGTGGCCCACTTTGAAACGCTCGCCCAGTTCACGCAGCAACCGCGTCTTGCCGAAACCCGAGCTCTGGACGATCGCAAAATACGGGTACCGGTACACTGCGCCGTTGGTACGGTACGTGTCCCAGCACTGGCCCAGAAAGTCAAAGAGCTTGTCATGCGCGCCACCAATGTACTTGGACTCGAACGCGTCCTTTAAGTCTTTTTCGTCGCCTGCTCCGCCAGATTGCGCGTCCGTCTTCTCGTCAAACGCCGCGATGGCGGCGGCGAAACGCTGGCCGAGTTCATCGGGATCTCTCCCCCAAAAAGTAAAATCGAAAACGTTTGAAAACGCGACCACTGCGGCGAATGCGTTGCGACATCCGCTGAAGTCGAGCGGGACTTCTAGCGTCACGTTCACCTCCGTCAGAAACTCGCCTGCCGTTTGCTGCAACACGCCCGCGTACTTGGACACAGCCGCCTTTGCCGTGGCGGCGGGTGCGCTTTCCACATCGCCCATCGTCATCTCCTGGTGCTTGCTTTCCTCCATGCGCTCGATGGCGTCCGCGACCTGTTTCGCAAACGCGCCAAACCGTTGTAGCTCTGCCGCGTCCACGCGCTTCGCTGTACACTTCTGTACCGCGTCGTCCACTGAGATTCTCCCGCCACTCTCGTCCCAGACGCCCTGCAAGATCGCGGCGGCCGTCACTGTTGTTGGCTTTGTCTCCATGAGCCATGTCACTTTTTCTCACCAGTTGAGAACTGGCGATTGCGGATACTTCGAAGTATGTGTTGGCGTTTTCTCTCCGAGGTTTTATAGTGTGGCAGGCTGGCTGGGTTGACAAGTCAAGATGATCAATGTACTTATAGCGGTATTTGTTTTTGGAAAACAGATATATTAAGTAGCAGTGTTGCCAATCGAACGTCCGTTGCTTTGATTAAGACAGGGATATCAAATACAAAGGGTCTTTCTGCTGCAAAACGAGGTTTTTCGAGGACGTTCTCGAATAATACCTCACAGGGTTCTCAACCCAGATCTCCGCCAAAATACGCTTTCGGCTGCCATCCTTCAGCTTGCCATCATGACATGGTTGTGCTGTCGTTGGGGATCGACAATCTCACGCCACGCTCCTGTGGCACATGGAAGGCGGCTGTGGCCGCGCAGATGAGATGCTGCTGCAACTGCGCAAACTGGTGCGTCAGGGGATGGCAGTGGCAGCCATGGCAGTCATGGCATCGATATGGTGGTGGCAGACCTGGCAGTCATGGCATCGATATGGTGGTGGCACGGATCGTGTTGCTGCTGGCGATGGACGCGTGCGATTTGCTGGAGCGCGGACCGTCCGAGACAGACTACTAGCGTGGCGCCGGTGAGTTTGTGAGCGTGTGGGCGTTTCTGCGTGCACTGCAGGGCGACGAGGTGGCAGTGCAGCAACGACAAGTGGCGGATGATGATGGTTATTTCTTCTTTTTTCTTGGAAAGAAGTGATTGCCATTAATGATTAATGATGTTGAGAAACATCGGGGCTGGCAAAGGCGGATGATGATGGTGAAGATGGTGATGCCGTTGCGTCGCTGCTGACGGCCAGCGTGGCGAGTCGCTGGAGCAAGTGGAAAGTGTCGTTTACGCACTTTGTGGAGCTGGACGACTTGCCATCGCAGGCGAGTCTGTGGGCGATGCTGGGTCGGCGCGCCGCTGGGATCATGCCACGACGAGGGCCAGCAGTGGACGATCATCGATCTAGCACCGTGGATCTGGTGATCCCCATCTGCACGGCTGAGGGGGATGGTGGCGACGAGCAGCAGCAATCACTGATTCTGGAGAATCTGACCGTCCGCGTGTCGATGATTGTCGTGCCAGTGCGGAGCCTGATGCAGATTCAAGAGCACCAGTGGGTGAATACGCCAGTCTTTCCTGACCCTGTGCTTCGTATCTGTATGAGCCCACACAGTGAACGAGTGCGGCGTTTCTACGTGGAAGTTCCAGCGAGCGATGGTCAGTCATCGTCGTTCTGCAAAAATAATATAAATGCCGTTATTTCGGTATTGTATTGATTGAATTATTCATTATTGGGTTTCGCAGAGTTCCGTACAATATCAAATTGACCCCATAATAAGTGTATTGATCTCACCCAGGCACGGATGAAGTGTGTGGTGTGGGGCACCTCCAGTTAATGGCTGTCGCATCTCGTCCATATGCGCTTGTTGCACCTCCACCTCACACACTCACTCTCTGATCCTCTGCATCTCGATGGAGTTTTCTCGCAGTGTGTGGTACTCTACGCTGGGGCAGGTTTGTGTCCAAGTCACGCATCAAAATACAGAAAGAGGGTAAATTGATTTTTGGCGTCAAATATACATGTTTACCCAGCCCTAAACAGATGATTAGGCGATAACTATCGATTTGATTTGCAGAAAAGCGCCGGATATTTACTGCAATAACTGCAATAACAATTACGGCACCTGCTGATATTTACGTAATTTACTATGGATTCAAGATGGGGCCAGTCAAAATTCAGTCAAATTTCTCGACCTTCGTGTTCGCCGTCGTATTTTTCATCACCCTGAGAATTCTGATTCCGTGAGTTTTTGTGGGTGAGTTTTCGCCAAACTGTATCAAAACGTGGTTCATTCGACAGATCTCAAAAGGAGCGTAAATCTGGTGTTGTTTTCATGAGAAAAGAGTAAAAATTCAAAAAAATATGAATGATGTTTCATTTTTCCCCAAACCACTGGCGACTACTGTACAATTGGCTATTAAATTTTCAAAGCTCTGCTTGAACCCATTAGGGTGCACACGATGACTACTCCTGTTTCAACCAAAGCACCATCAACAACACCGTCGTCACCGCCATCAGTACTGACTGTGGACGTGCTGACGCCAGCGGTGGCGGAGGAGCTCCAGAAGCCGTGTGTGCCGTGGCACTGCCGTCGTGGGGACGATGCGGACGCTGGTGGAACAAGACGTGGAGTCGCAAGAGACGGAGACAGGGACGCTAATGTGTTGGAGTGAGGTGGAGAAGAGCGAGTTGCTGCGTGTGGTTTCCAAGACCACAGCCGAAGGACTGCTTTTGCAGGGCCATGTGAGCGACAGGAAGCGGTCCATGGCGGACATCGAGGATGTGCTTGGTTGCACTCATGATTCTTTCAGAGGTGATGAAGAGGAGGACGAGCCCATGGCAGAGCAAGGACGAGAACATAGTGCAAAGAGCTACCCCAAGACGCCGTGAGTAAAGAGAAAGTGAGAGAGTGCATCTGGACCAGGAACTATGCTGACATCTAGGAGATAGACGAATGAGTTTACCTGATCTATCAAGCTCAAGCATTCACTCACGATCAGCTCAACCAACCATTACATTCAAAAACATCCACAAAGAGCCTTGAATTCATTTGAATCAAATTTTGATGGCTGGACATCACGCGGAAGCTTAGGAGAACAGTGCAGACCGTCGTCACTGTTTACTCATGAAACCGTCCATTGACTGTGCGTGCCGTTTCGGACTCAGACGCATATTCATTGGATGAAAACATCACAAATAACGAAGTATGATTGGCTAAAACGAAACCTGAAAGGATTTCTGCAATGGAATTTGCCGTGTTTTGTTGAAGAATGATGAAGAAGATGCAAACTCGTACGTCTACGTCTGTGGCTCTTCTCGCTGCGTGGGTCGGCGCGGCCTCGCCTAAGAGCCACGCGCGAGGAAGGGGCACACCTTCTCACTACCCATTAGCTTCTTTCGCTCCTCGATAGCACGGACTACGATCCCGTATCTGATTAACAGCGCACCAACATGGCGACATCCCGTCAGATGGTACTCGTTCTGTCGTCGCTGCTGCTGCTGCTGGCGGTGGCTGCTGTAGACGCACTCAACTTAACAACGGTGCTGCAGCGCTGCCCCGTACTTGTGTACGTTTGATGCCCAAAGCCAAACTCACTTCAAAGTGATTGACCACCACCACGGGCAAACGCGCCGTGCGGATTAACCCAGACGATGCACAGCACGCGCAGATCGTCAGCAACGACTGTGCAGTGCTCACGGGCGTCGCCGTCTCCCAGAACGACGACAGTCTCGACCTCAGTGGCCAAGAGATCGACACAGTACTGAGCTATCCGAACGTGACGACACTGTACGTCCTCAGTGGATGGGTACTAGCATCATGGGTCTAATAGTCGACTGACAGAGGTCTATGCATGGTCTACGTATGGTCTATCCTTGCAGGAACATGGCCTATAACGCCATTGGCTATTTCCCCAGTGATCCCACCAACACTGCTGCTGTACGCTCATTGTGCGTCTATCAATCTATCTGTTTTAGACAAAGTGGCAGGCATGCATTATCTCTAACCTTTTGAATTGGTGCAGGGTCTTGCGCGGGAACGCGTTCCGCAAGCTCTCGGATGTGGAGATCCCACCTGGCCTCGAGTATCTGTACGCACATACTAGAAGCCCCTAGTGAAGAAATACCGGTAGCTGTAGTCTAACTTCCGGCTTCTACGCCTTGTACAGGGACGCTGGAGAGTGCCAAATCACGACCATCGCCACTCGATCGTCGTATCCAAAGTCACTCATCAAATTGTACGTCGGACGGGATCATGCTTAGACCCGATCCGGATCTAAACTGTGCTTGTCTGTGTGTTAGACGTCTCGACCGTAACCAGCTCACAAGTCTAACGGGCCACGTATTTCCCACCTCTCTCCGTGCACTGTACGATTCTCCCCTTCGAATCGTCTGCACAGTCGAGCATATAACTAATTCCTTGTCCAATGTTTCAGTGAACTGGATGACCAGCCTCTGCGAACGCTCGCCGGCGTCGAGTTGCCACCGAGATTGGAGATTTTGTACGTGTAAAGTATCTTTTTTGATCTGTGAGGTCTATCCATATCTTAATTGATACCTACCATGAACAGATCAGCTGTCAACACCAGCCTCACGACGCTCAACGCCTCCCAAGTGCTGCCCAAGTCGCTCGTCTCCATTGACGTTTCGTCCAACAGCCTCACGTTGTTCCCAGACTTGTATCGATTCCAGTCTATCGCAGAAGTGTACGTTTTCTCTAAACGTTTACTACAGCCGTTTACTATATCCACCAGCTTCGCTCACCCCATGTTGTATGTGTGCCTACTACAGCAATGCGTCGTTTAACTCCATCCGCTCGATCGTCGGCCTCCAGTTCCCGTGGACGCTCAAGCGGTTAGACTTGCGTGGCAACCCACTCGTCGAACTAGAGATCACGCGGTCCGATCTCAAGCTCTTCCAGGAATGGTCCTATTTGCTCCCGTCGGATCTCAAGCAGGCCACGTGCAAGCACAAAGAAGCACGCAGAGTGCGCGTCCAAGACGTGGAGCTATGTGTGCTAGAAGACTCGGATTTCCAGCGGCTTTACAGGCAACCAACGGCCTCCCAGGAAAGTGACAGTATCCAGTTTCCAAGCCCGTCGCCGCCCATGCCGAGTGGCTCGCAGAGTAACAGTTCCGTCGCTCCTCAGTCTATCGCACGGAGAGCGACCACATTCTCATGGGCGGTGTTGATCATCGCAATCACGACGATCGCAACGGTCGTGATTGGCGTGATCGGCATGCTCTCGTGGAAACACCAGCAACTGCGGCGCAAGATGAAAAAGATGCTGGACCGGAACTCGCTCTTGCGGTCCTCCAGCTTTAACGGCGACTTGCTCACAGTTGTGGGGCTCGACGGAGAGCTCACTGCCACGCGGTTTGAGCCAGAGGAGATCAGGATTCTCCACGTGCTGGGCAAGGCCGGCCACGGCATTGTGTATCTGGGAGAGATGCGCCATGTCGGAACCAACGGGGAGCCCATTGGGAATGGTGACGTAGAGGACGACCGGCCGAGCAGTGTGTTGTCAATCCAAGATCTGAGTGAGCGATGCTCATCCTCCACGCACGACCGGCAGCTCGTGATGCTCAAGCGGATGGTTCCAGAGCAAAGCAACGACAAGAGCGCGGCACTGAAAAAGTTTGTGCTGGAGATCCAGCTCATGGCGCAGCTGGACCACGCAAAGATCATTTCGTTCCTGGGCGTGTGCTGGAACACGCTTGCTGATGTGACCATGGTACTAGAGTACCTGCCCAATGGCGACTTGCGGACGCTTCTCAAGTCTGAAAAAGACCGACGCGGCTTTGGCCAGTCCAAGCGGCTCCACTGGATAGAGTCACAGTCGACGGTATCATCATCGTTTGGGGTGAGTACCTCTACCGTTGCGCTACCGTCGAAGTCCAGGATCGCACTGGATGTTGCGGAGGCACTCGTGTACTTGCACGCGTTGGACCAGCCAGTGATCCACCGGGAGCTACACAGCAAGCACGTGCTGTTTACAGAGCAGAACAACGCCAAGCTGAGCCATTTCGGGGCGCCGTGCGACCGCCATTTAGATCTTTCCAAGGCCGCTGTGCTTGATTCCGTGGCGTGGATCGCTCCGGAGATTCTACGCGGCGAGCGATTCACAGACAAAGCCGACATGTACGCGTTTGGCATCTTGCTCACTGAGCTCGCGACGGGCTCCCGGCCGTTTGACGGTCTCACGGATGCCGCGATCGTACTCAAAGTCACCCACGACAACCAACGCCCGAGCCTCACGCACGATCGCTCCGGGATTCCCGATGATTGTCCGCATTCTATCCAACACTTGGCGCAATTGTGCATGAACAGCGACCCCCACACACGACCCAGCGCGATTGAAGCGCACAGAGAGCTATGCCAACTTGGGTTCCAGTTCAAGTCCTACTATTAGAGAACTTGGAAAAAAATAGAATGGTTTTTGACAAGGGTGGAAAAATTAGAATGTTTTGTGGGCTCAAAAAAAGGACAGGACCAGCCCATTTCGCCTGACTGTGAGAAAAACTCCATGTGGTCTGCTCTTCACCAGAGTGTATCTATGTGGTGATCACCGTCGAGTACCTTTGGTCCCCCTGGCACCACGTGGCTGTGGGAAAGAGTACATACACTTTTTGGTTGCTGGCGAGAGACGCGCTCTATGCACGGCCCGTTTCTCACAACACAGACCTACACTTTCGCACAGAAGCAACCCATTTGGGGATTGTACCTTCACTTTTTAGGAAAGGCCTGCTGTTGGCTGCTGCAGCATGGATGGTCCACACGATCCGATGGGAGCAATCGATGGCAGCTGGTGAGAACAAGCGAAGAAGAATATCCCATCCCATCCCATCCTGCCTTTGCTGTGCCGTGCCAGACCAGCGGGTGGGGGAGAGCGGAGCTTCTCGACCGAGAGAATCTGCCACCACTCAGATCGCCAAAGTCGTTTGCGTTTGTGCACGTGGCTGGCCGATTCGATCATCGACAGATACTCTCATTATCCAACTTTCCAGCTCCGCTGCACAAGTCTTCCAACACTCACAACACTTCTACACAATGGGCTGCCACCAATCCAAGGTCGAAGAGCAGGTCGTCGCGCCAGCGTCGAATGATCTGATCGTGCACAGCGCTGTTGAAGGCTCCGCCGTTACGGAGACCCCAGCCGTCCCTGCTGCCCCAGTCAGCTCTGTCGAGGAGGAGACTGCCCCACAAGAAGAAGAGGCGGCGGCGCCAGTCGCTGCCACGGAGGAGCCAGCTGCCGCGCCTGCCGTTGAAGAAGAGACCGCTGCGGTCGTGGAGGAGGTCGCTCCAGTGTCCACATCCAATGTCGAGTCCACCGAGGCCCAGGCCAGTGAGACCACGGAGGTGGTTGAAGTCACGGAGGAGGTTGCGCCGTTGGAGGCCGTGGAGGAGAAGGAGGCGCCTGTCGCGGCGGTTGAAGAGCCACAGCAGGAGGAGGAGCCCGTTGTGGCGGAGAAGGCGGAGGAGCAGGAGCCTGTGGCCGAGTCCTCTGTCTCATTCAAGTCCAACGGTGTGAGCTTTGGCGAGAAGAACGTCGTGTTCTACGAGTTTTCGCTTGTCGACACGGAAAACCCCGCCCAGGAAATCACGATCCGCAAGCGCTTCAACGACTTCAAGGCGCTCCACGCCGAGGTGGCCAAGCTCATGGCCAACGAGGCCAATGTGCC
>JAADWC010000406.1:0-10099 GCA_023336095.1 Pythium pectinolyticum | reverse complement strand
TCTTCACGGGCGCGACCGACAACTCCAACGTGAACCACAACATCCAGTGGTGGGTCAACAAGTGGGGCACCGAGAGCCAGGAGATCGTAGCCCATGGGCAAGCGCCACGCTCGCTAGAGGAAGAGGAGGAGCCGTATTGGCAAGCAGCGAACGGAACGCAGGCGGACCACGCGTAGTCATCTCTTTAGATCCGAACGAAACCAACCACCAAGGTCTCCGATGTGATACACAGTACTCTGTATCAGTTGATGTGAATACAACAAATGGTACATTTGGTTTTGTTACAATACTTACACGTGTCTCTGTCTACACTTGCCTCTCTTGACTTAGCTGTGTCGTGTACAGCTCTGCAGCAGCGAGATCTGCCAGGTCAAGCACTTCCAAAGGGTCCAGACCATCGAGTTCTTCAAGAAACTGGAACACCTCCACCTCTTCGTCTCTCTTCGGAATCAAGACTTCTTCGACGTGTGCTTTCAACTTGTCTGGTTCCGAGCGCACGTCTGGCTCATTCAGATCGACTGGATTCTCGGCGACTGGGGTCCCGCTTGAACTGGCAACCACGTCAGGTTCATCGGCAGAGCTGTCGAGTGAGAGATCGATCTCCACGGCGGCATTTTCGAGCGCCGGAGCTACCGCTACTTGGTCTACAGTGTCACGCTCCGTAGGCTGCGGTAGTTGTTCCTCATCCAATGGAATCTTGTCCTCTGAGAGCTCTGTCGGCACCGAATCGTCCTGTTGTTCCACCACGATCGGCTCGGTCGGTGCTGCCTCTTCTTCCAACTCGGAGACCGAGATCATCTCGCCTGAAGGATTCATAGAGAGTGTCTCCTCGACACCACCGATGGGTAGCTCTTCGATCGATGAATCAACAGGCTCAGGGTCTGTACGGTTCGCCTCGTCTTCGTGCGCCTCGGTAGACTCCGTCTTCTCGATGAGCTGTGATGACATCGATGTATCCTGTCCGACCTCAACTGGCTCGGTTTCTGCAGGCTCGCCATCTTGATCAGATAACGAGATCCTTTCTTCCTCGGAACTCGACGCGACGATCTCCTCGCCATGTCCACTCGGTAGCTCTTCAGTCGCTGCATCAGCTTGTTCAATTTCTGTGTGCTTGTGATCACCCTCGTGCGACTCAACATTCTCCGTCTCCGTCACTGACTTGCTCACATGGTTTCGGGATACTTCACGAGTGTCCACATCGGTGGCATCGTGATCTTGTTCACTGATGGCCTCATCAACTTTCATCTCCACAGCCTCGTCAATCGTTCCATCTATGACGCCATCGGAAGCGACTGTGTCAGCATCAATGTCACTAACTGCCGTTGTCGTGGCCTGCTCGTTCTCGATCGCCACTTGAGACGCGCCAGCGTACTCAACGCCCAACTCGTTCTGGTCGACAACGACCTCCACCGTCGCGACGGAGTCAGCCACAGCAACAGTCTCCGTCTCAGTGTCTTCCACCAACACCCTTGCCGTTGGCTCAGCATTGTCACCACTCTCCGTCAGCTCGACGGGCTCTGTCACCATAGTCGCCTCCAGCGGATCGTTTGCTTTGATTTCTTCACTTGGCGGTTCTGTTTCCACTGGCTCAGCCAATGATTTGGATGCTATCGCGGCCTTGGTCAGCGCATCCGATGGAGACGACCACTCCTTTTCCGTGTCTTGGGCATGGTCATCAACTGGAGCTCCGCCTTCTTCGTTGTACATCTCCACTAGCTGCGCCCAGAGATCGGTGGCCATAACGGACATCTCGCTGTACGCCTTCATTGCGTGCTCAGCCCCGACGCTCATGTACTCTTGACTCACGTGTATCGCTGGGCGACCGTACAACTCGTAGTATTCACTCCACGGCAACTCAGAGACGCGGGTTTCCACGTGCGCCCACACGATCTTGGCCTGCTCGAACCCCACACCGGCGTACCCGTGGACCACGTGGATCACTGGCTTGGCATACACGGCATAGTGCTCCTTGCCTTCCTGAATGATCGGCTTGGCGTATACATTGTAGTACTCCTGACCGGCGTCCACCGTGGGCTTGACGTACACGTCATAGTACTCGCTGTACGGTAGATCCGGAAGGTATGTCTCAGCAGCGTACAGCACAACAGGCTCGGTGATCGTGCGGCTAAACAGCGTGAGCTTCAGCAAATCAGTATACGAGCTCGACTCTGCCGGTGATTGCCACAGCGCTCGCTCACGTGCCGTCCACACTTCACAGAAGCACTGCGGTGAATCCACTCGTTGCGCGTACTCGGTGAACCGCGACAACTCGAACGTGTCCAAGCTCTCCTGTAGCGTATCGCAGTTGAGATTCGAATCTGAAGTGGCATCTTGGAACATCTTGTCACATTGAAAGTGGTTCAGCGTGGCGACTCCACCAAGCGCCAGCAGCATCACAACCACGAGGTTGAAAAGCAGACCAAGCAGGCGACGACTCCATCCTCGCTTCTCGAGTGCCGCTGCTGGTGGCTTTGTGGATTTTCCAGGAGCCACACCAGAAGACGGCGCACTCGCCACACCGCCTGACAAAGCCGCCACGCCGCTCCGTCGCTCCAGCGCTTCCAGGTTGAGCTCCAATCGCTTCACACTGAGTGCGCCGTATTTTTGCTTGAGCAGCGCGACCACCTCACGCTCCTTGCCCGTGTACTCCTTTACGACAGTGGGCACATTCTTGAGTTTGTCGGGCTGGTGCTTGCGGTACAGCTCCTTCAACAGGGTCTCCAGCGTCGCGGGCTGCGCATTGGGTGACGACTTGCCACTAAGCGGCTTGAGCGGTGAGGGCCCATCGGCCACTGGCGATGGCAAGCCAATGAACGGAAGCGGAGGAGCAGGAGGAGATGAGCCTGCGTCTGCTTGCTGTCGTCGACTTTGGGGAGACACTCGCTGGCGCACGATACCCACATTCCGCACAGGCGATCGCAAGCTGGGCTTTGGTGGCGGCCCACGCGGCGGACTCGGTGCGAGTAGACGTGGAGGAGACGATGACGACGGCGCACCCGTACCCAGTGCAGGCGACCGTGGTGGCAATGGCAGCGGTGCAGCCACAGAAATTACGGGCGGTGGCGGGATCGCTGGTGTGTGGTCTTCATCTTGTGCGTCAGGCGCCGTAGTATCAGCAAACGCAAAAGGCAGAGGCGGACCACGGCGTCGCATTCCATTCGGTGAGACCTTTGAGGACGGCGACGAGTGCTTGCGTGGGGAACAAGACACTTCTGCCGGTTGCTGATGCGCGCTACTCGGAGACGACCCGTCATAGAGCGCGTGCGATTCAAAGGCGCCAACGCCACCTCCCTCATGAGACAATGACGGTGTCGTCGAGGTCGAGATCGACGTGGAGACCTCTTCGTGCGGTTCTTCGCCGTCGCTGGTGTTGCCGTGTTCAAACTTGTGCTTGAGCGCAGCGACTTTGTCGGCGCCGTACTTTTTGGCCAGCTCCGCAAAGAGCTTGTTTTCGTGGCCCTTGTAGCGCTTCGTGTAGCCCTCCACCATACGCAGCTTCTGCTTGTCTACTGTGGTAAAGAATTCGACCAGCAATTTGGCCAGCGGCATTTTTGTCGATGGCGATCCAGTCGCTGCTTCTGAGGAGGATGGAGCCTGAGAGAAACACTCAGTTAATCATGACTCGCAAACCGGCAAGGCAATACGACGTGAAATAAAAGCAAAGTATACCTTATGGCTCGCGAGCTTCACCTTCTGCAGCGGATTGAAAAACTGTGTCGCGGGCACAAACTGTTCTTCGTGCACTGCGGCGTTGACGAGCGGCAATTCCGGTACAGGAGGCTGATGGTCAGCAACCGGCCCATGGCTCAATGACACCGTGGTAGCAATGCAGCCAGCCGTAGACGATCCCTGGGACGAAGGCGGTGGCGTTGGAAGCTTGTTTGGCGTTGGCTCAAAAGTCGACGAGATGTCGCCCATGCTAAAGACTGGCGGTCCATTATGCGGAGGCGTCATTGGATGCGCAGCCTTGTTCGCACGCGGCAATGGCAGCGGCAGTGGCTGCTTGTGACGTCGGCTTTTCTCGTCTTCTTCAAATCGCAGGATTGCCAGATTTCCCAGTGCCTGCGGCGTCACCGGCTTGAGTACATTGTGATCTCCACCCGCAGCCGTCGCCAGCCCGGCAGCACCAGACCGGGCGAGCGGCGAGATGATATCCGAAAGCCGCGGTGCAATACGAAACATTGGCGGCGGAGGATCGATCATCGGCGCACGGGCACCCACGGTCGCCATCGGGTTCCAGGCCGGCTGTGTTGCCATCGGCGAAAGCGGCGGATGATACTGCTGCGGAGCTGCTGGCGTCGTTTGGGATGGAGTTTCGTACTGGTCGTTGTATTGATCTTGGTATTGATCTTGGTACTGGTACTGGCCTTGGCCGTCGCCCTGGTCCTGGTAGCCATACGATGAGTCGTAATAGGCCGCGTGTTGGTCATCAGACCGTTCCGACAGTGGCGGTTCATGAGGCGGAGCTGGCATTGCTGGATCATTGTCTTGAGGATACTGTTGGTACGCGCTATTGTGGTGGGTGCCATCAGCGCTCGCGTACTCGGGCATCGCTTGCGCCAACTGATCACTTGTTTGCATCGCCGAATCTGCCTGATCATGATATTGATGCTGGTAAAAGCGCGTCTCCGCTTCTTCTTCCGCACCAGTGTAGTGGTCAGCTAAATCGTTCTCTCCACCAGCAAAGCTTGGCGCTGGTACTTGACCATCGTCCGTCTTTGGTGATTCAACAGGAGCATAGACTGGCTCGACACTCTCGACGACCGAGGCTTGGGTATGCTGGTAGTCGCCATTCGTATCTCCATCGTACACACGTTGTTCGTAGTCTTCTTCCGTCGAGTAGCTCTCCACCGTGGGCGGCTTATTGGTCTCGACCCACTGGCTCGTATCTGGCTGTTCCGCCGAGGCATCCACTTGTTGTGAGTAGTCTTGAGGGTACGCGTTGTCATCATGCGCTACCTGTGGATGATACGGCGCATTATCACCAGCGGCTTCATACTGCTGCTGCTCCTGCTGCTGGTCATACTGGTAGTCGTGCGACTGCCCTTGTTGTGCATAGTACATACTCTCCTGCAGCCGAGCAACTTCAGTCGTTAGCTCCTGGATCAGCTGTTGCTGCTCTTCCAGTTGTTGGCGCTCGCGTTCGCGCTCAATTTCAATCTGGTTCATTGTCGTCTCCAGCGAGTTCACGCGATGCATCGAGCGCGACAGCTCGTCGTGCTTTTGGCGCCGTGTCTTTTCCACCTGCAGACGCAGCGTCGCCTCCGAAAGCTGGAGCTCGCGGATGTAGCCCATGAGACAATCCACCGAATGCTTGGTGGGCAGTAAAGCCGTTGCGACTTGCGCGGGGCTACTCTGCGAACGAGATGCGCCAAACTTGGACCGTTTGAGCGCTGACGATGTCGTCGCGGGCGGGGTTCGCGACCCGGTGAACGACCGAGGAATCTGCGATATCTCAGAGAGGGACACTCCCGGTACTGCAGACGCAGCAGTGGCCACAGTGGGAGCTGCCAATGACGATGACGCCGAGTTTGTGAGAAACGCTCCACCCGTGTCGGAGCCATTGCCGGTGCTTTTCTCTTTCGAACCCGGCCCAGTGAGGCTCGCGACCGTCATGTACCCGGACAGGCTGAGCCGCACGCGCTGCGTGGCACTCAATCCGTCGCCAGCAGATGGCACGTAGCTGGAGATCCCCAGTGGAGTCTTTGGTGATCGCGTGAGCCGCCTGAGTCGCTTGGAATCTGGAGGCGACACGGGCAACCCATCTCCGTAAAAGTCGCCTCCGGCAGACCCGCGACGTGGTGGCGTGGTCGGAATTGTAACCGTTTGGTTCGCGTGCGCTTCGTCCAGCGCCAATACGGGCGGCTCATCCACTTCTTCATCGCCTTCTTGATGTTCTCGTTCGTTGTATCGACCGCTACCGTCAACCTCTTGAGATGGTGATGGTCCAATTTGCCGGCCACCAGCAGGGTTATTCGACTTGTATGCGCTCAGTTGGCCCTGCAGCTCCATCATATCTGCAGACCGTTTGCGTTGTCGAAGATATGACTCGGGCTACGAATCGCACCTCAGGCGCATGGTCAATAAATCCGTTCGAACATGAGACACAGAGAACCATGATGGATCTACGTACACTGAATTGTTGCAGCTCCATTGAAGACTGGATCTCGTGCTGGTGGGTCGGCATGTACTGGTCCTCACTCTCTCCTTTCAAACTGCTTCCTCGAGACCGCGGCCGGACATGCGGATTTGGTCGGCTCACACTGGATCGACCCGGCGTCGTGGTTGTCTGAGACTGCGGTGATCCGCTCTTGCGCCGCACGGAAGACTGCGACGACGGTGGAGTAGCAATCGCTGGATTGCCCAGCGTCGCGATCGTTCGGCCGCTTCCTCGCTTCAAGAACGATGTCGTTGCGGTTGCATTGGCTGGCTGCTGGGGACTTTGGAGCTCATGGAGCGCGAGTTTCGGTGGCGATGCTTTCGTGTTTTCTCCACTATCGTGTCGGCGTGTGGCGCTGCTTGTCGTGGAGCTTGTGACGCTGCTCGTGGCGGTTGTCGGGCGTCTCAATCCGTAGCCGTACGTCGGCATCGGCGTGAGCGCTCCGCCTGATCCGCGCTTGGTCGTCACGCCATTTAATGCGGATGCTGCAGCCCGATTAGACGGCGCTGGTAGCCGACTGGAAGTCGCCTCTGCTCGCATATCGGAGACACACTAGCTTGCTCTCACTTCGAAGCTACTCGAGCGAGGGAATCGCTGTTAACGTTAGACGGACGTCGATTCAGGGGCTTATTCGGGACACGTGTGGGGAGGAGCGACGAAACGATCGGACGATTTTTCCCGAAAAATCGGCAAATGTTTGATATTAACCGGTTCCTTACCGGTACATGAACACTGTCAAAACCGGTGTTTATGACACGATGTGGTGTCACAAACTGTGACCTCGAAGGTTGCAGTTTTGTGATCTGCAAAAAGGCGTCTTTTCCACCACGTTTGTCGCATTTCGTGGCGTGGTCAGCTGGGCAGATGGCATTGGAAACAAACTTGATGGTGCTGTGTTTTGTTGGAAAAACACCAACAAACCGTGCGTCTTGTGGCGGGGAAAAGGAAACCGAGCATGGAAGCGTTTTCTCCATGCCGTAGGCGGGCGTCGCCTTCGCAGCGCGTGGACTCAACGCCCATGCTTATGAGCGCACGTTCAGAGCTAGAGAGTTCTGACATCATCGCTCCAGGTGGCCGCATCATGCTCACGCCAACGCGTGCACTGTCGGATCGCTACATTGACGAAGGAATTTACCAAGAAATGGCCACGCCGCTCAATGATACGTCCCAGAGCTTGCCAGTGCGCACGCATGCTCAAGCGCGGGTCATGTCCAAGGGACTCTCAGAGCCACTGATCATGGGGGCGTCCTCCGCGCGCCAACTCAACACGTCGCACAGGTAAATAGTTGCTGTAAAGTTGTGAAATAGGGACAGGCAATCATTCTCATCGTTCTTGTGATGCAGTTATCGCAGCGTGGCGCGTTCAAGTACAGTTCAGCATCGCTCGGGGCTTTCCAAGCGCGCTGTTCGAATCTGGCACTTTGTCGCCAATACTGTCATGGCATTATGTCTACTTGCGGCCGTGATCCTGCGTGTGAACGCAATCTCGGTGGTATACCTTCTGGTACTCTGCTATGGCATCCTCAAGTCGTTTGCGTCGGGCCCGCTCGTCATTTTTGTCATCGTGGTCTCGGCACTCGCTTGTATCGGCCACGTCCTCTACGCGACGCTGCTGCAGAGCAACGCACCAGGCTGGAATGGAGAACACGCGCTGGAGATCATCGGCTTCACGGATCTATCGGACACCGCGAGTATCGTGACAAACGCGGGCCTCGATGCGCTCGTGCTGTTCTGTAGTGTGATCCACTACTTTGTCGTGCTCCGTCGGCTCCAGTTGCCCGCACAAGAGGAAGCTTTCGATTTGTTTGAAGCCGGCGCCCAGTTATTGCAGCAAGACGGTGAAGAGACGCGTCGTAGTCGCCGCATGGCAACGATGCTCCACAGCATGGAACTGTTGTGTGTGACATTGCTGTTCTTGACAGCGTTCTCCGTACCCGCTGGGTCGACTGCTGTGTTCTACCTCGCGCTGCTGTCTCTGCTGATCTCGTCCACAGTGTACACCAAGCGCATCTCGGTGGACGATTTTGTCAACAGCAATAGCCAAAATGATTTTCTCATCGGGCCCACGGTCGCCAAGATGCTGCTCGCCTGGTGTGTCGTCACGATCGTCGCATGGTATGCCTGATAGACAGAAAGAAGCTAATTTGGACTCGCGTCTCTTTGCTGACTGATGTGTGATGGTGGACACAGGTACACGCTTTTGTTCGCTGACATCGCCTCCAGCTCACTGGGCCGTGATATTATCAAGTACGCTGGCTTCGCGGACTTCCGCAGCACCTCCCCATCGTGGGAATACTACGTGTTCGCAGCTCTGGTGTCTCTACTTTTTGTGGCAGTTGCCAAGCTCGTCAACGTGCATCACTCGTTCAAGAAAATGGTCGCCAATAATCAAGCTCCCTCGGGCCTGTATCACTTAGAAGCCTCTCAGCCTCCCAAAGCCGGCGTAGGCTCTGTGCTTGTGCCTCCTCTTCCTCCTCAGCGAGTTCACTCGCCGCAGGAGGTTGCCAAGCTGCTCCAAGATCTTCCTTTCCGCACGCGAGTCTTCTTGCGCGACGGTGGGTCTCTCGTTGCAAGTGCAGCGGCGATTGCGTGGTGTGTGTCGTACCCATCCTATGGCAGTGCGCCCATGATGGGATGGGCGCTGATAACACTCGGCTTGTACGGCGTAGTGCCATCTGGATCGCTCGTGAAATTGCTGATTTTGTATGCTACGGCGTTGTCGTTGACTGAGTACGGGGTCAATTTGACCTGGGATTTCCTGGCCGGAGACTACACCAAGTACGGGCTCAAGCAATTCGATTATCCTTTTCTGGATCTTGGTGTCCACAACGTTTGTCTCGTCGTGATCTACGCGTCGATGCGGACGAGATGGAGATATGAGGAAGTCGTGAATGCATCCAAGGCCGAGGTTTCCCCGACGCCCGAGGGCGGTTCGACGCAAGAAGTGGATCGCACCAGCATGGACGCGTTTCGACAACTGGTTGCTGTTCGCAAGGTGAGAGAGATATTGTGAGTTATGCTCTGTGCGTTGCGTGTTCTAATCGTGGTATATCTTCTCAAATGTGTAGACTGCGGATACGAGCTGGAGCCAGTTTTTCCCGCTTTGGATTCAAGACGCGAAGCAAGTTGTGCTCACACATCTCGGAGTGTTGGTTTTGCTTACTATCGTCGGTGAGTTTAATTTCTTCCGTTTCTCTTTACGAGTTAACCATGATGAACACCAGCTCACGACTTTCGTTTGTAGCTGTGGCGCTGAGTACGCGCGAGTCGCTATTTCAAGCTGGATACCTTGTCCTTGCCATGCTGTGCATCGTCTTCTTCAAGCATCGCCAGAAGCTGTGGCGTGTGCTGCTCATCTACGCGCTGGCCGTGTGTTTTGCGAGTTTTATCCGCAACGTAGATTGCAAGCAGAACGATCGTTTCGATCTCATCGGCCTGGTGTGTTACAGCGAGGATTCCGACACGTGGGGATCGCTGTGGCCGACGCTGTACAGCGCCCAGCTCATCATCATCCTTCAGCTTGTCTTCCAGCTCGTGATTTACGTCGCTGCCGCACAAACCATCGACGAGCGCATGCGCAACATCGAGATGAGCCACCAAAATCCAGTCTTCTTCACTTCGCGCGTTGCTGTCGAGATCGACAACATCTTCCGCGTGATTGGTGGGCCCGTGTGCTATGTGGTCGCCCTCGCCATCGTCTTCAAATTGGAACTTCTCGACGCTGGGACTCACACAACGCTGCTTGGAGCGGTGCAACTCGTTGTGCTACTCATCGTCATCGGTGGTCATCTCGGCAAATTCAAGCGTGCGCCTCGAAGCTCGTTGCGCTTGAAGATCTTGTGGTCGTTCGCGATGATTGTGGAGGTGATCATTCTCATCACTCGATACATCTACCACTTCAAGGACGTGTCCAACTACCTCGAGAAGCACTTGTTCACC
>JAADWC010000405.1:0-10120 GCA_023336095.1 Pythium pectinolyticum | reverse complement strand
CTGACAGCTCCAGTGCAGTCGCCAGCATATCGTCTAAGCACTCTCATTGGCTTAAAATTTCCAAAAATCCTAAGTTCTAGATCCACACTGGAAATCACGATCTCAGTGATTGGGTAATTTGGTGAACCTGATCCAATTCTCCGGATTAACACATCCGGAACCCCTACAAGGAATATATTTGATCACACAACGGAGGTAAACGATTGGCAAACGATTCGCCTCCAACGATACATTGAACGCTGGATGGAAATTTTGAATGTAATGCACAATACTGATGTATAGCGATTTGTGTCCTCGAAAATGATTCCCCTCTTTTTACCGATATCGTCAAATCGTGTGACTTGAGCGAGGAATTCTGAGTTTACCAATTTGAAATTTTTTGTGGAATGGCGTGGGTTAACTTATTCACCCTCTTTTGAAAAACGAGAATCAGTTCAAATTGTCTCATGTCTGATTTTCCAAGGACAAATTCGACTCCGTCAAATTGACGGGGTCGAATTGCACGGTCAATTGCTTCACGATGGAGCCACACGTGTACAGGTACATCATGTACCTGTACTACATGGCCACGGCGTAAACAGAGGAAGCTATGTACCACGGCTCGATTGACGGATTAGCCAATGGATTCTCTGTGCCTAACGACTAGTAAATACATCGAGTGGCCCCGGAAGTTGACGGCTCATGGATGCTGGCCGGTGATACGTTCGAATGTGGCAAGTTAGACGAAATGCGTGACATCACGCGTGGCCAGGAGTCGCGGAAAACTTTCGACGACTACTCCACCTCTGCTGCTGCACCGCAGACTGAATATTACGGAGTAAATGTTGACACGTTCCAGAAAAATCTAGAATTGGATCAATGTCAATCGCTCTATTACACTTGGCTGGGACTTTCGGGTGCGGGGTCTTCTGTCGACTCTGGCGGATACAAGCACTCGATGCAAAACAGGAACGCCGCCACCATTGCAAAGACCACGATGCAAACGACTCCACCCACGACCACCAAGACGACCCCGAGCACGACACCAACAGCGACAAGAAGAATCTCTACGAGCGTGACCACGATCTGTACCACCCCTCCAATTACAAACCCAAAGATGTCTAGAAGCTGATCGTTGATCATCCAGAACACGTCGACGATGTTGCGGCCGGTCATGAAACACCACACGATAGGCGTCATAACAAACGCGAGCGGAGCCGCCAACAGGCCGGCGATGGCGCCGAGAATGAAAGCCCACCACGGAATCGAATCGTCTCCGTCTCCAGCTGAATCGTACTGCTTGCCGCTGCAGCCACTTCCACTGGACGACTGGACAAGAAGAAACGTAAGCCTGTGAGATACTGTGCTAAAGAGTACGTGTACAGCCTATCAATCGATGGCTTGCGCAACGTACGTTGAAATGCGACGGTGTTGGCGTGTCGTCAATGATCTCGCTACAGAGCCAGCAGAAGTTTGTCGCACAGACCACACACTTCATGTGGTTGCAGCCGCCTACTCACAAACAAACAAAGAACAAAAAGCCATTTTCAGATCATGGTATCATAGGAAATGCAGCGGTAAACACGTCATCATATATGCCTCACCATTCTTCTCAATGTCGCGCGTACACCCGGGACACGGCTTGGCCAACTGGTTGATCGCTGCGCGGTTCACTGCCTCGGCCTTGGCATGCCTCAGCTCATGGTCAGCACACGTACTCCCTTCATGGGCGTTGCCATGTGAGTAGCAGAACGTTCGCTCGCACTGCGTGCAGATGCACGTTGGGTCGCTTTGGCCTGCGTAGCTTTGTGTGTGGGAGCAGTATGGACACTCGCGCGCATGTTCGTGCTGCTGGGTGAAGCGGAAACGAGTCAACTTGGTCCACACGTCGGCATCCACGATGGACTCGATCTGTTCATCGCTCACAGCCACGCCACACGTCTTTTGCCCGCCATCTTCTTGCTCCTGGTCGAGTGGATAGAAGCACACGGGGTGGACGTGGCCGTCGTTGATCTGGACGCCCAAGTACGACCGGAAACACGACTCGCAGTAGCGATGGCCACACGTGGAGAGCGCCACGGCTTCAGTCACATCCGCATCGTCAAAGCAGATGAAGCAGCGAAACTTTTCGACTGAGTCGCTGCTCTCAGTATCGTTTCGACGGCCGAGTATTTGCGTGTTGTTGGAGATCACCGACGATACCATGCGCACGAATGATGGTAGAATGCCGCCATAGTGCACACCGTTTGCGCGTTGGTTGGCCGCAAGCGCGTGGCGCATTGGCCGAGCAGTCGACGAAGATACTCGTGCTGTTGTCGGTGAGAGCGCCGTAGATGCTGGAAGGGATTGGCCCACCATCGACGCAGACGTCAGTCGCTGGAAACTGGGTTCGGACGACGGTGTACTCTGGGGTGGCAGCGTTACGTGTCGCTCTCGCTCGTTACTTCCGCCACCATCTATGGTCAGTGCTACGTGGTCGCATGCCACAGCCGCGGTCTGGCCACTCTGGCGGTTGGATGGGTCGTCTTGCTTCACTTGCATCTTATCAACAAATGAACTAGTGTTGCATAGGGGTCTTGTTCTGGAGTATCGTATGGACGACCGTTGTTTGTGGATTTTTTGCCAACGTCGTGGGTTAAAAAAAAACTGGATTTCTGCACAAAATTATACCGGTTTACCTGATTTACGTCCGGGCTGAACAAATGGACTTGATTTATTTCATGTGACATGTGACGGAATCGATTGTATCCTTCGAAATGGCTCCCAGTAGGTACACTGTACGAACCGGTACCGGCAATCACGTGGCGCTCATACCGTCCACTCGCGTACACTGTACACAGTGGATAATGTTCACTCAGCCATCTTTCACATCGATCGTCGTTTCTGGCGCTGGATCGCCGGGCGTGTTATCAGCGGTGGTTTGATGGACACGACCACAGCCAAGTGGCATCAAGCGCGGACCGAGAACTGTTGCAATTAACCCCGCGACAAGCGCGATCGCAAACGCAGCAAGTCCGATACAAATGACGACTGGAATGAGCAGAAGCGTAAACACGATGCCGAACCAGACAAATGCCCCCGCGAGAACGATCTTGAATTGCTCCACGAATCCTTCACGAGGCGACAAAAGCCATACAAACGGCGTGATCACCAGTGCAGCCAAGATACAGGGGAGAAACCCGAAGAACGAGACGATCAATGAGTAGCATAGCCAGAAACACGCAGCAAAGTCTTGGCTGGTGTGCGTGCTTGACGTTTCCGATGTCGTCGGCGGCGTTGCTGCCGCAATCGTTGACTCGTGCCCCATCAGATAATGGTATCGATTTGTGATGGTTTCGCGATGGCCACATGTGGAAGCCAAATGGATATTTTTGAGACGAAATATCTCGGAAATGGTACAAGTGGGAAATCCTGGAATGTATCGTAACGTGGATATTTCTAGGCGACTGCGGCTTGAGGTGTTTTATCGTCTACCGTCGCATCCGCTTTTGCTGGCTCTTCTGGTCCACGGCCTTCTTCCAGATCGACTTGGGTTTGTTCGGTGCTCGCACTGGTGGTAGAATCCTCCTCTTCTGGGCTCGCTCCACGTCCAGGGCAACCACACAGCCGCTGGCCCACGTACGCGACTGCACGGAACGGAAGCTTGACAATCGAAAACGCGATCCCGACCACAAACGCCACGAGACCCACCACGATACTCACCACCACCATCAAAAACATCAGCACCATAAAGTGCCAAAAAAAGATCTTGTCCTGCTTGCTTTCACTGGATGGCAGGCACCACGCGAACGGCATAATCACGAGCGTGATCACAAACGCGAACGGCCAACAAAGCAAGCCGACCACGACTCCATAGGCGATGACCCAGGAGGGAACATCGGCCATCGCGTCCATGCCATCAAACTGCTTGCCACTGCAGGCGCTTTCACTGTCAGGTTTGAAATGCTCGGGCGTGGGCGAATCGTCGATCTCTTCACCGCAGAGCCAGCAAAAACTCGTTTCACACGCCACACACTTCATGTGGTTGCAGCCGCCTACGTGATTCATCATGCAATCAGAAACAGTTAGATATTGGAATAGTCCATAATGCTTGTACTCCTGCTAATACGTACCGTCCTTCTCGACATCGCGTTTGCAGCCAGGACACGGCTTGGCGATCTCGTCGATCTTGGCGCGACTGGACGCATCCGTCTCTGCGTTCTTCAGCTCGTAGTCAGCACACGTCCCGTCTTCATGCGCATTGCCGTGAAAGAAACAAAACGTCTTGGTGCACTGAGCACAGACACACGTTGGGTTGGATGGGCCTGTACACTCTTGTGTGTGCGAACAGTACGGACATTCGCGCGCGTGCTCGTGTTCCTGGGTGAAGCGGAACCGGTTGAATTTCGCCCACACGTCGGCATCCACAATCGACTCGATCTGCGCATCACTAACAGCCACCCCACACGTCTTCTGACCGCCATCTTCTTGCTCCTGGTCGAGTGGATGGAAGCACACGGGGTGGACGTGGCCGTCATTGATCTGGACGCCCAAATACGACTGGAAACACGACTCGCAGTAGCGGTGGCCACAAGTGGAGAGCGCTACGGCTTCAGTCACATCCGCATCGTCAAAGCAGATGAAGCAGCGAAACTTCTCGACTGCATCTGACGCTTGTCCTCGACCGAATGCTTGCGCGTTGTTGGCGATTAATGACACCATGCGCATGAATGGTGGTAGAATACCGCCATACTGCGCGCCATTCGGAGGAGTTTGCGCGTCATTCGTTGGATGCCCGGCTGCACCAGCCGCTTGGGTACTCGCTGACCGCAGCAGCGAGCGCGCCGACAGAGATTGGCCGACCGTCGTTGCCAACCGTTGAAGACTTCGCTGGGATCGTGGACCTTGTGGTCGCGGCGGCGGCGGCGGCGGCACGTGTGGCGCTGGGTCATTGATGGACAGCGCAACGGACGAGCCGATGCCGTTGCTTTGCGGCGCCTCCATTTCGTTTGTGTCTTTCCCCCTTCCCTTTTTTTTCGGAAGCACGGTGCTGATCCCAAGTTGGGTAATGATGGGCTGAGTTTTATTCACAGCGTGTGTACCCACGGCTGTCTGTGATTTATACCGGTATTACCGGTATCAAATGGTTCATTTACTGGTGCCTTCAACCGAGAAAGGTGTCAGTGGGCCCGGTCACCCGGTGTCACCGGGTGACCCCATTCTACGTAGTACTGTAGTTGTCGAGTTGATTCCACAAAAAATAAACAATCCTGCATAATTCTGCTGTACTAGAACACTGCAGTACTTCAGTATTCACTGAAGTACTGCAGTTTTAGCTGTGGATGTCGACAATCCGTCTACACTTTTTCCGCCGGTGGTGAACGAGCCTCTGCTTCTTCAGTCCATTCCTCCATCGGTGGCTCCTCAACATCCGAGTCCGAGTCGACGTCATCAAAGCAGCAGATGAACACAACGAAGCCCACCCCGCTGATCAGGCAGACGAGCGGAAAGAGAAGACACTCCACGATAGAGGCCACGAAGTAAAACGGCGGCGAAAGGATGAACGCACACCAGTACACCAGCGTGTCGTAGGTGAGCGTGAACGCCTCCGTGATACGCTGGCTGCGCTTAAAGCACCACACAAACGGTGTCCCCACGATCGCGAGCGGCAGCATGAGCACATACGCGAGCACGACGACGATGTAACCCCACCATGGTAGGGCCCAGAAAGATCCTTCGCCGTCGCCAGTCTGATCAAACTGTTGGCCACTGCAACTGCCTTTCTTCAACGGCTGCAAACGATTACAACCGATACACACACGATCAGCAAGACTGTCCAAAGAGGCAAGCGGAAGAGTAACAGAACGTACATCATAATGAGACGGCGTTGGCGTGTCCTCAATGATCTCGCCACAGAGCCAGCAGAAACTGGTCTCGCACGCCACACACTTCATGTGGTTACAACCGCCTACAACAGATCACACCAATCATTTGTCAGTCAAAACGCCACTACCCGTAGTAGTACGGAAGGGCAGGGTCGCTGTTTGTTCTGCAGACGCACCGTTCTTTTCAATGTCGCGTGTGCACCCGGGACACGGCTTGGAGAGTTCGCTGATCGCTGCACGATTGAGCGCCTCCGCCTTGGCGTTCTTCAGTTCATGGTCGCCGCACGTTCCATCTTCGTGGGCATTACCGTGCAGATAACAAAACGTCTTCTCGCACTGCACACAAACGCAAGTTGGCTCGGCTGGACCCTTGCACACTTGCGAGTGCGAACAGTACGGACATTCGCGCGCGTGCTCGTGCTCCTGGCTGAAGCGGAAGCGTGTGAACTTGGCCCACACGTCAGCATCCACCGTCGCTTCGATCTGCTTGTCAGAAATCGCGACGCCACAGGTCGTGGTTTGGCTCGGATCCGTTGGGTTGTTGGAGCTCGAGTCTACAGGGTGGAAGCATACAGGGTGGACGTGGCCATCGTTGATCTTGACAGTCAAGTACGACTGGAGGCACGATTGGCAGTACTGGTGGCCACACGTGGAGAGTGCCACAGCGTCCGTCACTGGCACATTGTCAAAGCAAATGTAGCAGCGAAACTCTTCAACAACTGCTTGGCTCACGCGAAGCGCACGCGTACTGCGCCCCTGGTTCTTACTATTGAGAAACGTTGAAACGGCACGAAGCAACGGCGGTGGCGCGCTGCCCACGGCCGGGTCCTGGTTCGCGTTGGCAGTCTGGGCCTGGCTCTCACCAGTCGTAGGCGGTGCGCGACCGACGGTACTAGCCAGACGTGTCAGCGCACGCGCTGACGTGGACTGGCCAAGCGTTCTGGCGGAACTCGCCCAGCGTTGCAGGCCACGCTCGCGCGGCGGTCGCACCGAGTCCGCGCCATCCACCGGTAGTGCGATGTACTCGGTCGTCGCTGTTGGCTGATCGCCTGCGCTGTTTGTCTTGTTGAGCTCCTTTTGCATTCTCGCTGTGCGTGTGTGTGTTTTTGCGTTTGTTGCGGAATGATGCCTTCGTTCATGGTAGCCAAAACAGTGCTGTTGTTGGGTTCGGATTCCGAACTTCGGAAGCTCCTCACCCAACAACATCAGTTGCTGAGATGGGGGCAAACTGTGAAATCAGATATCTCATGCTGTGGGTTAACCAGATATGACAGGTTCAAGTCTGCTTTTTTTGCTTCACTCACAAAAACCACACACACATACTTCGAAGTACACACATGTTTCTGTAGCCCTTTGGGCTGATCTTGGCTGATCTTCCAGCTCGATCTCAACGGAAACGGTGAGATTCTCACCGTTTCCGTTGCGTCCGCCACTGGCGTCTGCTCTGTTGCTGGAGTCAGTAGCAGCTTTGCAACGAGGCGAACTACGACCATCATAAAGAGACTGAACGGCAGCGATAGAACGATCCTCACCACTGGTGCCACGCCCGAAACGTGGTGGTGGATGCTGATGATGAAGTTGGAGTCCACTACTACTGGTAGTACCGGTACCGGTATTGAGTAGCGGCTAACGAACTCTATGATAGTAACTAGGTGATGCTCCTGCGTGGAGACAGCAACCACGTAGCCAGCGCGATCACGAGTGCGATCAACCAGCAGCGCCGTCAACAATCTCTTCCCGGCAAAGCCAGTAGATGCTGGTCTTGCAAGTTGTATGCCACCCGCTTTCACTTTCACGTGATCAGTTCGATGTTGAATCGATCCAATACGATAGGAACTAAACAGTGGACATCTCGGCAGCACTCTTGCAACCCGGACAAAGATTGGCGATCTCGTCGATCTTGGTGCGACTGGACCCATCGCTCGCAACGTTCTTCAGTGGATCCAGCACCAGCATGAAATGGGAAGACCCCAGCCTTGCCACTTTACACTTGCAACCTCGCTCGACAAGCTGAGGTCGTCGGCGATTAAATTGCTATGCCCGCTCTTTCAGGAGCGTCGGCTAGGTCGCAGTCTACGTTTAGCGCGTCGTCCGTGGTCTCGCGAGAGCGACAGTGATTGACGACGATATAGATCACAAAACCCATGACAAACACTAGAGCGCCGACCAGACAAACGACCGGAAAGAGCGCACACGCACACGCGTCTAATAACTTGTCGGAGGTGAGCGAGAACACCTGTGTGAGACTCTGGCCACGCATGCAGCACGATACAAGTGGCGTCGCCACACTTGCGAACGGCAGCATCAGCACATACGCCGATGCACATCCACCATGTCAATGGCCAGAGAGTCCCCTTGTCGCGTTTTCACTCCGGACACGGCTTGGCGAGTTCGCTGGTCGCCGCACGATTGCGCGCCTCCGCCTTGGCGTTCTTTAGTTCGTGGTCGGCGCACGTCCTTCGGTACTAGTCAGACGCGTCAGCGCACGCGCAGAAGTGGCCTGGCCAAGCGTTTCTGGCGGAGCTCGCCCATCGCGGCAGGCTCCACTCGCGCGACAGGCAGCACCGTCGGTTGCACCTGGTCAGTGCCATCCACCGGCAGTGCAATAGACTCGGTCGTCGCTGTTGGATGGTCTTCTCCGTGGCTTCTCCTATGGAGTTCCTTCTGCGTACTGGATGTGTGCGTCTGTGTAAGAGAGTAAAAGTATACAAACAGCGCGGCAAAAACGGATTCAGCACAAACTGTTTATGGCGACAAAAATATATCATGCTGTGGGTTTCGATCAAGTACAACTCGCCATTGGTCTGGCATTCATCCGTTATCGTATCTTCACCAGGTATAGTGAAGCTCGCGCTGCTTGCACACGCATGTGAGGTTAATAGGCGGCCACTGGCGTTTCCGTTGCATCCATTTTCGGTATGGATCCTGCCTCCAGATCGACGTGAGTTTGCTTCGTCGCGGGAGTCGGTCGCGAGCGGCAGCAGGTTTGCAACGAGTGCATCACGAACGCGACTGCACGGACAGGAAGTTTAACCACGAACCCAGCCAGGCGAAGCGATAGTTCGACCATGAGCATCGAGAGAAAGAACACGAGACTGAATGTCAGCGACAGAGCGATCATCCCCAGTGTGTGCCACGTCCAAAACTTTGTAGAGATGCTCTCGTGAGGCGACAGACACCACGCGAACGGTGCAATCACGAGCGCTGCCACGAATGCGATGGGCCAGCAGAGCACGAGAAGTAGAAGCCCATATGCGATGGCCCACCACGGGATATCCAAGTTTGCGTTCATGCCATCGAACTGCTTGCCACCACAGGCGTTCCCACTGGTGGCTAGGAAATGCGCGGGCATGGGTGAGTCGTCGATCGCTTCACCACAGAGCCAGCAAAAGCTGGTAGCACATGCGACGCACTTCATGTGGTTGCAGCCGCCTACACAGCCGACCATAAAAACAGTTAGATTATGCGGCAGATTTCCTCAACCTTCACGAGACGTACCATCTTTTTCGACATCACGCTTGCAGCCAGGACACGGCTTGGCGATCTCATCGATCTTGGCGCGACTGGACGCGTCCGTCTCGGCGTTCTTCAGTTCGTAGTCGGCGCACGTCCCGTCTTCATGCGCATTGCCGTGGAAGAAACAAAACGTCTTGGTGCACTGAGCACATACACACGCTGGGTTGGATGGACCTGTACACTCTTGCGTGTGCGAACAGTACGGACATTCGCGCGCGTGCTCGTGTTCCTGGGTGAAGCGGAACCGGTTGAATTTGGTCCACACGTCGGCATCCACAATCGACTCGATCTGCGCATCACTAACAGCCACACCACAGGTCTTTTGCGTAGCACTTTCGTGGTCGAGTGGATGGAAGCACACCGGGTAGACGTAGCCGTCGTTAATCTTGCTGCTGAGGTATGACTGGAAACACGACGTGCAGTAACGATGGCCACAAGTGGAGAGCGCTACGGCTTCATTGACGGCCACATCATCAAAGCAAATGAAGCAGCGGAATTGGTCGCCTGTAGTCGAGGGTGGTACAAAGAACGACGACATGGCGCGGAGGAGAGGAGGAATCTGGCTGGTGGTGGCGCTGCGACGGAGCAAGGGCGCACCCTCTGGACGGGAGTGCTGGTCTTTTGTCGACGTCCCATTCGCACTGATACGGTGGGACTCACTCGCCCTGGGGGACGTTTGGGCAGCATTAGTGACACGCAATAGTGCGCGTACGGAGGACGATTGGTGAAGCATTGGAGTTGACGCTGTCCAACTTGGGCGG
>JAADWC010000404.1:0-10128 GCA_023336095.1 Pythium pectinolyticum | reverse complement strand
GACCTCGACGGTTAAGTCGGTGACCACGTCCACGTACAACACGGTCGCCAGTGTCACGGACTACACGACCACGCAGGTGGTGAACGTGTCGTCGTCGGCGTTTGGTAAGGTGCGCGGCGCCACGGTGTACGTGGTGAGCCACGTGCCGTACCTTGGTGCCAAGATCCGCGCTTAAATGCGACTGCACGGGTCCATTCTCTCTCTATTTTTTTGAACTATTGTACCCCCCGACCGAGACGAAAGACGACCAAACCAAACCCAAGAACGAAGACTGCTGCTGCTTTCCGCTCTCGCTCCCTCTTTTCCCTTTCTGACAGCGCCAGTCGACGGCTAAGCTGGTAGCGCCCTACGTGTGCCTGCGTGTGTGTCTGCCTTTCTTCTACATACTGCAACTAGGAGTAGTTCCCATACATAGTGCGTCTACTGATGCTGTTTTGCCTTGCGCTTCGTTCGAGATGCATAAATGAATTCCAAAAAGACTTTTTCACTGTTGTTTTGGAGGGTGCCTAGAGCAACTATTCCAAGGCCATCGTTTTGCGAGTTTCTCAACGAAACTTTCAATGAAACTTTCATTGTAGTATACGAAGCTGCAATGAAAAGAAAAGAAAATATCATTCGGGAAAGTAGCCAAACTTCAAACGGAGGGCACACCTGACGTGAGATTCACGAATTTGACCCGTGGGGATCACTCTGGTGTCGACCAAACGGAGGGCACACCTGACGTGAGATTCACGAATTTGACCCGTGGGGATCACTCTGGTGTCGACGATGCCAGCGATCGGAGGAATGGTACGGCGCGGCTTCGAGCTCCTGAAAAGTCAGGCTCGTCAAGAGAGAGATCGGCAACGTCGATCTGGGGAAGACGAAGAAGAGAAAGAAAATGAACCTGATGAAGTTGGTGAGTTTAGTGTATCCGTGGTGCACTCAAATGTGCCGTTGTTTTCTGACGGTGTGTCTTGCCATTTGTAGATCGCCGCGGTGCAGCTGATGTACCAGAAGATGATGATGGTGCCGATTGCTGCAGCGACCAGATTGACGGTGCCAGAGGTATTGGCGCCGAAGAAGTGAGCGAAGCTGACGATGGACAAGAGAATGTACCTGACAACGTTGGCACGAAGGCGAAGCCAGTCCGTAGGCGCACAACAAAGCGGAAAGAGTACTCGGAAGTCCGCCAAAAGGCGGCGGCAAAGCTCCCACCAAGTCTAGCTGCAAGCAGAGACCGTGCGTTCGCAGCGGGAGTACGAACAAACATGCCACGAATGGGGAAGCTGAGATTCAAAACATTCATCGATTTCCAAGACTACCTCGCGCAGTATTTCATGGAAAACCACGCTGGCTACAGAATCCGCCACTCGCGTTCCGCCGTGGCGAAAAACGTGTGCGTAAATCTGGTTCACATTTGTGTCGTACCCCGCCACTGACTGACGCATGCTCATTGAATTGAATCGTGTAGAAAGTCACGTGAGCAGTATAAAGAAGATCGCGCTGCCGCCAAGGCTGCTGGGACCGAGTTCTCTGATTTGTACTATCCGATTCCGGAAGATCTCCAAAATTTCGAGACCTCGTACTGGTGCGTGCACGGGTGTACCCAAGCAGCCCGCCCCAAGACCAAAGGCGAGCCTATGCGAGTCAAGTGTTCCACTCGCTTCACTGGATGTACTGCACGTGTGACTGGAGAAGCCAAAAGGGACTGGGCGACTGGCGACTGGTACATCGTGCTCAAAAACGAGGTACGCATGGATGGCGTAATACATCATGCTGTTCACAACGATTGACTGTTCATGGTGTTGCACTGTATACCATGTAGCTCACTGAGCACAACCACAAACTCAGCCCGGCTGTCTTTGCAACGTACTACGACAGTTCATCGGAACTGTATGATGCAGACTTGTACGGAGTCGCTGCCCTAGCGTTTGAGCTCGGAGCTGAGCCCAAGAAAGTCCAAGAGAAGTTTAGTGTCAGATTGGGGTATACGTTCACGCGCCGGATGTATGACAACTTGAAAAACTACCGCATGGGTGGGCGATCGGCACTGAGCAACCTCCAAGGGCTGTTGGACTTGTTCCGTGGCTTCGACGGGTACCGCGGCCTCGTGTTTGACGACCAGGGTGGCGATCTTACCGGTCTCGTGCTGCAGTCTGCGATCCAGCGGTCCATGTTTCAACGCTGGGGGGATACTTTGATCCTCGACTGGACGCACAACACTAACAACTTGGGTTTCTACTTGGGTGAGTTGTAGTAAGGCCTATGGCGATACTGAATGAATGACTGATGAGACTACTGTTGTGGTGGATATGTAGGCTCGTTGATGGTGACAAGTGCAAACGGCAAGGGCGTGTCGGTGCTGGATTTTCTCTGCAACGCTCAATCCCACGTGATGATGGAGGCTGTGTTTTCCTTCTTCTTGGAGAACAACCCTGGGGCGCGAGAGAAGATCGAGTCTATCGTAATTGATAAAGACTACACCGAGTGGAAGGTGTTGCATCAAATGTTTCCCGAGTCTACGATCGTGCTGTGCATTTTCCATGTTCTGAAATGGTTCAAGTACGTTGTGACTGTGCGGAAGTACAAGCTCGATGGGATCAAGGACGACGTGCTCAAGTACTTGCGCGCCATGGTCTACTCACGGAGTCAAGACGAGTTTGATCTCAATCGAGCCATCCTTTCCGGCATCCTGAGTGCGGACGAGCATGAGGAGTTCCGCGAGTACATGATCGACTGCTGGTACAACTGCACGGATATGTGGAGCTACGCCAGACGGGGTTACGTCTTCACGGCGACTAACTCCACGTCTAATAGACTCGAGTCGTTTTGGAATCAGTTTAAGCAAAGCCTGGGCAAGAACCGCAGAATCGACTCGTGCGTCGAGAACATTTTCCGGCACGGAACGTCCGTGTTGCGACGAGAGGAGGGCCTGCTGAAGGACTTCGATGCGTCCAAGACGTTTGTTCACGACGATTGCGATGCGTACCTGCGTCCCGTGCTGGCTGAGCTTTGCCAGTCCGCCGCCAAGTTGGTGAAGAGCCAGTGGACAAGCTTCGTCGCTGGTCGTTCAAAGTACTCCCGTGTCGCCGATGACAACCGAGGTGGCATCGTTGTTCGCGTTCGTTCCGCTCGCTCGGTGGACTTCTCCGTGAACACAACGTCATGGACGTGCTCGTGTCAGTTCCACATGAGCAGTCGGCTACCTTGCCGTCACCTATTCTACGTGGCACGGGCTATGGGTCCATATCCGGTGGTGTCAATCGCAAGCCGTTGGAAATTGTCCGACGCTGTTAAAATGGCGAGGCCTATGCGCGCTGCGATCAAAGAGTACGAGACGCTACGGATAGCCCAGCTGAAGGAGGACCCGCCAGACCCTGAGGTCTCAGGGTCGCCCAAAAAGAAGCCCACCCATCTACGTACGTTTGGTCGGGTTACTCTGCGCCGCCGAGAGGTGAGCAAGTTTGTCGTCATGAACGACATCGAGAAACGCAACGTTGTCCATGGCCAGATGGAGCGCTTGGTGACGTTCATGGTCGCTCAAGGAACGCCAGGATTCAAGGTGTGTGTGGAGGAGCTGGAGGATGTGTTAACGCCGCTGCTACAGCGCTGGGCTGCCCGAGACGTTCCAGCGGTTGCAGTTGATGCGGATCTCGACGGCACTGTGAATGACCAGCGCAGCGTTTCGCCATCGTCGAACGGGTGCGAAGGAGAGGCGCCGGATCGTGACGATGCTCCATCGCCATCCCCTCCTGCAGAGGCCCCGCCGCGCGAGCGACATGATCCACTGTCTCCTGCGGAGTATGAAGATTGGCGAGCGTTTCTACTTGGCGACATTGACGATGAACAAGATCCAGATGAAGAGGACGTTGCTCCAGTGTACGACGCATCTCGGGATCACGCTCTCAATTTGGGCATTTTCGCGGACCATTCGGATGGTGCGTTTGGTGGTCAACACTCACTACTCGTAGACGACGACATTGCTTCGGTGCCCGGCATGGTCAGATTTCCGAGCGAGCTGGGATCTCCGATATCTATCGTCGGGGAGATGACGGCGCTCATGGCCTGCACCGTGGATTCACAAGTACCGCCGGGTCGTGTGGGCCACGCCTTGCGCGGTGCTGTTGCTCCGCTGAGTAAACGGTATCATGTATCTCGGTTGGAGGATCTGTTGCTCGACGACGACGACGCCGGTCATGCGGAGCCCGGTATTGCCGATGCTACGACAGTCTATTGTCTTGGGCTGTCCAACTCAAGACCGGAGACGCAAACGCAACCAACACAACGAGGCGACGGGTCTGATATCGTCCAAAGTTTGAGACGAGATGTGCCAGTGGCGCGCACAGTTGGGTCCACAGTCTCCTCTCCCGCACGCAAAGCCAGAGTTGGCGCAGCCTCAAGCGTCGCCAGCTCGCCTGCTAGCAACACTCGTGGGGCGAAACGACGAGCCGGCGACGCCAGTCTGGATACCGTTGAGAAATCGAAACGAATTGCGGGGACCGTGCACGATGGAGCTGAACCCACGCGTGTACAAGACTGTGGCGTCATTGCTAGCATCACGCTGCCGGGTGTAAGACGCCGTGGCGTGACCAAGACCTCCAAACAAGCAAGTAAAGACGCCAGTCGCGTGATGTACGTCCAAGAGACGAGTGACTGCCCCGTGGACCTACCCGACTTCATCCTGCTGCTGCGTGCGGGACATCTCGTCGAGACGAACCAACTAGCGACTGAGTACCCAGTGCTATTCAAGGAGAAGAACCTGACGGACCGCAACGTCACGGTCTCCGCTCACGACACTCTACGCGCTGGGCTCTTTCGATTTTCGTTTGTGATCCCGTCACAGCTCGTTAAGAAACTGCTGGCTGCGATCCTCAACAAGCGGGTACAAGACGGCAACGACCGAGCGGGAGATCCTGACGGGGAGCAGGGCAAAGTAGAGTACGTGTGTCGAATCGCGTCTCTGCGAGAATTCGATGAGCGCACTCTACTTTTGATGCAGCAGTTCTACGACATCCGGGCCTCTTTACAAGCCTACGACTACGATGTGAAATGGGTGACACTTCCATCGGAGGATTGGGTAGGACCAGTGAACACGCAAGTACCGTTTCTTCAAGACGAAGCGGATGATGTTGAAGGAAAGTCACAAACAGTGTGTTCGGATGTGATGCGTACAAAGATCGGAGAAGCGTGGGCGCGTTGCTCGCTGAGCACGTACTTGGTCGCCCCAGCTCCTGGTGGAGGCGTCGCTCCTACGCTCAAATCGCCCACTCGGATTCCGTTGGAGAATGTACTCGGACACCTCGCGATGCGCGCGCGTTTGGATGATTGTGTTCTCAACTTCTCCCTACAAATGCTAGCGTCGCAGTTCACTGACGTTGTGGTCGTCGACTCGCTGATCAGCAAAGACAAGGAGATGCTGACAGAAGGAACGCGATACTCGGTACCCCCCGGGCGACTAAACGACACGCGTCTCGTTCTCTTCCCTCTCCACTTTTCCAAGAACCATTGGTGTATCATCATGATTGCGATGACGTCGGGTTCGCCACCCACGTCGTACATGTACGATCCCCTTGTCGGCAAAAAGTGCTCAAGTTTCATGGCAACGGCAACGGAGAAGTGGTGTATTCCGTTTCTCACGGCTTGGAAGGAGCGCGACGATTCCTGTGCTGCTATCGTGGATGTGACCGGCGAACACCCAGTCACGGAAGCTGCGCCGACGAGCAGTCTTTTCACTATGGTGCAGATGGTGCCTGTGACAAGCCCGCGCCAAGCCTCAAGCGACGCCACCAACTGCGGGATCTTTTGTATTGTCCAGGCCTACGCGTACATGCACGACGACTTTGCGATACAAGACGCGGACATACTTACTCCATTCCAGATCCGTCTCATTCGTGTTCGACTTTTGTGGCTGTTGTTGTGCCGCTCAACGCGCCAAGACGCCGACGAGGATGTGAACGACCAGGTGCAGTCAATCGCTGCCACATTCCAGAGATACACAGCCCGACCCAAGAAGATCTCGTCACAGAGCGGGAAGAAGGCAGCGAGCAGTAAGACAGTACCGAAGTAGTATAATGCGGGATAATGTGTTTTTTGTGCTTTTCAGTGGGGATCATGTGATTTATCGTGGCGATCGATCAGCTGACAGTCAGAATGACTTGAATAGTTGCAGCAAGCTTGAATCCACATGATCGAATAGTTGCAGCAAGCTCGAATAGTTGCAACAAGCTTGAATCCACATGATCGAATAGTTGCAACATGCTCGAATAGTTGCAACATGCTCGAATAGTTGCAACAAGCTCGTGTCCGAAGTTGCAGCAAGGCCGAATAGTTGCAACAAACCGCCGAAACGTGAACGAAAAGTGGACCTTGCTTCATAAACATAGTGACTGCGTGCTTTGAATAGTCTACCCGAATGAAGATTGACGCGGGTGTCATGCTATCTTTGAAGGAGATCGCGTGGGGCTGTTCATTCTCCAATTGACCATCGGAACAAAACCACGCTGGGCGACAATGACTCGCTCGAATGTCATCGTCATCGATGATTCGGACGACGATGAAAAACAGGAAGAACATCTGCAGCTCGTGGGAGATACGAACGACCACCACAGTGATTCCAGTGACGACGTTTTTGTTCGGAAGGTGCTGTCGCCACCGAAAACGAAGAGAGCAATCGCACGCAGTGCAAAGGGTAAAAAGAAATTGCGTGGACGAATGGAAGAACGGGACGAATCCGGTGACGACGGTTTCGAGTCCAAGACTCCGCTCTTGTCGCCTGAGCTGCCACGGAGTGGTGCGTTTGCGCATGCCATGTCTCAACTTGAGCGCGACGACGAGGACCGCGAGATCGTCCAAGCCCTGCGGGATTCGCTTGCCGACGACGAAGCAGCAGCACGCCGCAACGGCCCGCAATTTGTGTTTCTGAGAGACCTCCTTCGCCCTCCAAAAGTCGCATGCGCTCGCCCGAGGTCACCCCAACAAGAGCGGATGCGAGCTGCAAATCATCCACGCCCCGCGCGTTCGACACGAATGCGAGCCGTCTATCAACGAGTCGCATTGGACGCAGCACCATACACCGAAGCCGACTGGCCGTCGCAGATCGTGCGCTTGGCAGCTAACTACAACCCACTAAACATCACGTTCCAGGACGTGGATCCGGGTCTGGGATGCCAGTGCAGAGCGACGTGCCGTGTCGACTCGTGCGAAAACGCGAAGAGCCACTTCTTCTGCAACGCCATCTGCTGCCCGTACCTCGGGCGATGTGGCAACAGCATTTCCGAGTCGCAGTCGTTGCGACTCATGCAGAGAACCAGCACAGGAGACCTCGCCATCGTAGCGAACGACATCATACCGGCCAACACGATTATTGGGGAGTATTTTGGAGAGCTTCGCATCGAGACGGTAGGCGTGGAAACACCACCAAGGAACAGTGGGTACCGCCTCCAAATGAAACGAGATCTAGACCACGTCGCTCGCCATCGTGTGTTCATCGATGCTCAGCGGTATGGTGGCCTCTTGCGACACCTGAACCATTCGTGTGCGCCTCTCACGCGCTTCCGCCAAGTCTGCAATGGCCCGCGCCACGCTATAGTTGTGTACACACTCCGCACAATCTACGCCGGTGAGGAGGTGACAGTCGGGTACGGCGATGACCTGTGGTTCATTTGTCGTTGCGGGCTATCAAATTGCATCCATCGTACTCGGCAGCATGAACAAGACCCGTAGTCTTTCAGTCGTAGTTTGCAATCAACATGTTTGAGCAATACATATTCATATCTATACAGTGTGTATCAAACCAAGATGAGTTCGCTCTCTTACCCAGGATCACCCACATACTAGCGCGGGAGTAAATGACTAATTAGCGCCTTGAAGAACTGCGAAAACGACTGCGAGTATCTTATTTCCACTGTCCCCGCGAGGCGAGTAGAAGCGACTTCGACTGCGGCGGCAAGGTCTGTGTCCACTCTTTCTTCGAGACCCCGGCGAATGTCCTCAACGTTGCGCAAAGCCACGGCAAGCTCCTGTAACTGTTCCTTCACTGCCTCCATTTCGTGCAGGCGCGACCAAATCAAGCGTGTGCTCGCTTGTTCGAGTATGTCTTGATCGACTAGCTCCTTGCCCTCGACACGTAGGACCTACACCAAACAGAAACTGTATTATCAGTACACATTCGCGGGAAACGTTAGCAGCGCCTGTACTTACCGATCTCGTCTCTGCTACCTCCGTATGCGCCGCGCTGCATTCAGCGTGAGAGCATGGCGGATCGTTCTCCTTTGTTTTTGTGCATGGGCCAGAAGACTGAGTCTCTTGGGCGGTTGGCGCCACCGCACTAGCTGAACTGGATCCACTCGCTTTTTGCTTGGTCAGCAATCCGCTCTTGCGATCGTCACGCACCGCTGTGGAGTGCTCGTTGTCTCTACTTCCGTCCATCTGCCGTAGGCGTCGGCTCCTTTCGGATGGCACTGAGGGAGGGTGGGATATGGGTCGTGGGTTAAGGGGCGCACGGTTCGGGTATTCTGTAAGACCCACCCAACCCAGCCCGAATCAGGATTTGCTCATTTGCATGTACTGTCTTTGTGCGCGGGATCATTGTATACTACGGTAAGGTTCCCGTCGAGATGGGGAAGATTTCAGATATGTTTCAGCACTTTTCTACATCCCAACAACTATTCCCCTTTTCGCAATTTACGAACATCAACAATTCACCTTTTCGCAACGTATCCGCAACGTACTTTACCTTCTCGTAACCTTCCCGGCAATGTATTATATATATTCCGTTGAAATGTAGAATAGTTGCTCCAAGTTCGACATTGTTCTCCATGCGTTGATCGAAAGTAACAATGTTGCACTGCTGGCGAATAGTTGCAACCAAGTTGCACTTACAGCGAATTGTCGACCAATTGTTGTCACTCTTCCCACTCGAATAGTTGCTCTAGGGAGATTCGTTGTTTTGGCCCATGTTGTCTTGAATTACTACAAGTACCACACAATTATCACTTGGTTCAACTATGGCTCTGTGCGTGACGACGAGCTACCGCGCATGGAGCCGCGCAGCATCTCGAGTTTAGACTTGGCGTGGCCCAGGAACGTCGGGTGGTGCAGCATGAACTCGCTAAAGTGTTCAAACGTGACCTGTCCGTACACGTCCACGTGGAGCTCGGCCTCCAGATCCGACGGCAGCTCATGGAATGGCGAGCCGGGCGGCGACGGCGGCGTGGCACAGGACGGCGACGGTGACGGCTGGTCGCCGTAGAACATTCTGAAAAACGTGAGCATGCGGTCGAGCTCGCCCTTGTCGATCAGTCCGTTGCCGTCCAAATCGTACAACCGGAACGAAAAACTGATGAGCTCGGTGGTGTCGCGGGTCGGGTTGAGTGCCGCGAGACCCATGCAGAGCTCGCGAAAGTCGATCGAGCCGCTGCCGTCCGTGTCCAATAGCACAAACAACCGCTCAAGAAGCTGCGGATTGTCCAGTGGGAACAGCGTGGTCATCTCGTCCATCGAGATCTGGCCATCGCCGTTCAAGTCGCGCTTGATAAAATACTCGACTAGCCTGTGGACTTCGGCCGAGCGCAGCGCCGTGAGACTCGAGACTTCGCCCACGTCCGTAATGGGCACGACGTGCTGGTCGGCGTAGTCGCCCACGCGCATGAGCAGCGCCACGTCTTCAAATGCGTGGTTCGTGCAGGTCACGTGGAGCTTCTGCGCCATGCACTGGCGCACGTTCTCGGCGTAGCTCTCTGGATGGAGCTTTTCGTCTTCTGTGGGGAAATACGCTGGTAAAAACTCAACGTCTAACCGATTATAGACCTGGCACAGCATGCGCAGCAGCAAGTACAGAGCCGAGACATCCGGTGTCCAGCTCAGATCAAAATGCTTGAACGGATACTTTAGCACGACGGGCTGGCAGGGCAGTCCGCTGGCAAATGAGCCGACTTTGAACTTGGTCATGTAGTTTTGGTTAGATGTCGTGCCCTCTGGGAAAATGAGCAGCGGCGGGTAGCTGGCGTTGGCGATGTGGTCCGAGATGTCGCGGATCGCGCGCTTGCGGCCTTCGGCTGTGTTGCGATCGATGAAAATGGGCTGGATCGTCTGGATCACACGGCCGACGATGGGGATGCGGCCCAGTTCCGCCTTCATGGCGATACT
>JAADWC010000403.1:0-10136 GCA_023336095.1 Pythium pectinolyticum | reverse complement strand
TTCAATGAAGATTGCCCCTTTAGCGTACCCTTTCAAAACCGATGGGTGCATATCAATCATCTTCGAAAGGTTCTCCAATTTGGTCTAGGGTTATTCCAATTCGATCCTTGGGTTACACCAATTCGGTCTGGAAATGGTGTACACACAATTAACGTTACAGTACTGTACCGTATCATATACCGATAACAATATCTTCGCTACCATGCGCTCGCACACTGAGCCACACGGCTGCTCACAGCCCACGGTCCACACTCGAAAAAATCTCAAGCTTTCCAAACCAGCTTCACAGTTCCTACTCGTATGGCGAGATGGAACAATACCGACATCAGATGCGTGTGCTTGGTCGACAATGCATTCCGGCCAATGTTGCGTACTGGTATTCTGCTCTCTCCACCACAGTCCCACCATTTCATTGTGTTTCCATCTCCACCGGTGCCAAGGGGTTGTCTTGCGGTCTCCTGCCGCCGCGTGGGATAGACCGCGTCCACGAGACAATCGAAAGAGCTGCACGAAATACATGGGTTCATATGTCACTCTAATGAGGTGGCATTCCCATGTCACAGCATCGAAATTTTCAGGTCATGCAAAATTGGGCACCAGCAGGCTGATTTGTCAACCCACGATCTCCTGCTGATGAAATATTCAGCAACAAGGAGATCGTGCTGCTTACGACTGGGTACGTACGTACAGTGAGTTGTAAGACCGATCTTCACGCCTGTGGTTCTCGAAAGTTAGATCATTTTGTTTCGCGTGGTCTCCAACGCAGCGAGCCCCAAATGTCGCCGTCACGACACTACCGCCACCCGCACGCCCGCCGCACGCCGCTATCGACAGCGTGTCTACCAGTACTATTAGTACTGGTAGTGGCTGTCAAGCATGCCGCTGCTGACGACTCGACTCTTCCGTCGCTGGTGACTGACGTTCCAGCCTCCTCCTCCGGACTCGCGGCTGCATATATTTGGACGATAGCGCTACTCCTGTCGCTGCTGCTGATTTTGCTCAGTGTGCTGGCGACTATCTACCTGCAGCCGTCGTGGGTCATGTACCTGGTCGTGCGGTTCTCACATCCGTCTGTCTTGTGGCGCGTCACGACTTCTGCACGCGTGTGCGCGCTAACGATTGATGATGCACCGTCACCACACACGTCGCAGATTCTGGATCTGCTGCGCGACCACAACGTCAAGGCCACGTTTTTCATCATCTCGGACCAGATCCAGGGCAACGAAGAGGTCGTGCGGCGCATTGTGCGCGAGGGCCATCGCTTGGGCAACCATCTCACAGTCAATCGACCGAGTATCCGAGATGAGCTCCCCGTGTTTGAGCAGAAACTGCGAGAATGCGACGCCGCGATCTCGTCATTCCAGCCCAGTAATAGTACTAGCTGTTCCATCAACGAGACGGATACTGCGCCTGCACTGGAACAAGGCGAGTCGGAGCTGCCTGACGCCGTGGCCATGGCGACCACACCGACTGCCACGCCGTACAGCTCTTTAGAATCGCCTTCTGTCTCCACCTCCAAGTGGATGCGGCCTGCGGCAGGCTTGTTTACCAGCAACATGCGTGAGATCGTCCAGAACCACGGCTACAAGATCTGTATGGGCAGCGTGTACCCGCACGACACGCGGATCAGAACACCGTGGGTCAATGCATTGTTTCTACGGCGGCGGACACGGCCAGGCTCTGTGCTCATTGTCCACGACCGCGTCTGGACGATCAGTGTGCTGCGTGATGCGCTGCCAGAGCTCACGCGCACGTTCACGTTTGTGAGTCTGGACGAACTCACACAGCACCAACAGTAGCACCACCACCAGCAGCATCACTACTAGCTCAATCCTCGTTTTAGATCCAAGCGCAGAAATCAAATTCCGAAAAACAAATTCAAATCCAATGGGTGCACCAAAACTCCCCTCCACCGATGTCACTCTGACGAGGTGGCATTCCTCTGTCACTATTTCGCAACCCTCTTTGTCGATTCTTCAACGTTTCTCTCGCAGCGAGATGCCGATGTCGCCGCCACGACACTGCCGCCATCTACACGGCCATCGCACGCCGCTATCCGCATCGTGTTTATCGCTTTTACTACCTGTACTGCTTAGCCACGTTGCGGTTGCGAAGTACGCTGCTGCTGACGACCCGTCTCCTGCGTCGCTGGTGGCTGGCGTTCCCGCCACCGACGGCGCCATCCTCATCCCCATGGACGTACCCGACAACACCGTACTCGCGGCTGCGTATGTTTGGACGATAGCGCTGCTGCTGCTTTTGCTGAGCGTACTCGCTGCCGTGTACGTGCAGCCGTCGTGGATCATGGATCTCGTCGTGCGCTACTCGCATCCGTGCGTCTTGTGGTGCGTCGCGACGTCCTCACGCGTGTGCGCACTCACAGTCGACGACGCCCCGTCGCCCCACACGTCGCAGATTCTGGATCTGCTGCGTGACCACAACGTCAAGGCCACGTTTTTCATCATCTCGGACCAGATCCAGGGCAACGAAGAGGTCGTGCGGCGCATTGTGCGCGAGGGCCATCGCCTGGGCAACCATCTCACAGAGGACCGAGCGAGTATCCGAGATGAGCTCCACGTGTTTGAGCAGAAACTAAGAGAATGTGACGCCGCGATCACGTCGTTCCAGCCCAGTAATAGCTGTACCAGTAATACTAGTAACGAGACGGACGCTCTACCATCTTTGGACCAAGACGAGTCGGATCTCCTGGGTGTTATGGCTACTACACCGACTGCGACGACGCGACTCTTGGGTCCGATCACCAGCAGCTCTGCGGCCAACGCGACCACGACGTACAGCTCTTCAGCTTCATCCTCTACCTCCTCCTCCAAGTGGCTACGCCCAGCATCTGGCTGGTTCACCAGCAACATGCGTGAGATCGTCCAGAGCCACGGCTACAAGATCTGTATGGGCAGCGTGTACCCGCACGACGCACAGATCAAGTCACCGTGGCTGAATGCGTTGTTTCTGCGACTACGGACTCGTCCAGGCTCTGTGCTCATTGTCCACGACCGCGTCTGGACGATCAGTGTGCTGCGTGATGCGCTGCCAGAGCTCACGCGCACGTTCACGTTTGTGAGTCTGGATGAACTCACACAGCATCAGCATCAACATCAGCATCAACATCAACAGCTCAAGCCCAGCCACAAAGTCAAGAACGTCATGTAGAGAATGGAGGTCGTTACGAAGGCATCGCAAAGCGCTGGTGTTGCCGCACAACAAACTGGCGAAAGAGCTACCCTCACATCAGATCCAACAGAGAAAAAAAAACAAATTGAATCAAAAAAAACAAATTTAAACCCATGATAACAAAACTCACCTCTGTTTGAAAGACTTGGCGGAAAAAGTCGCGGCACCCGACTTCGATCTTGGCGTCGAGAAACGCGTCGGCTTCAAAAATCACGTAGGTCTCCAAGTGGTCCACGGGTACGATGACCGTAGCGGGTGCTGCTGGTGTGGTAGTCGTTGTAGTGGAAGGTACCGGAGCCCCCGTGTTTGTTGCTGCAAACGATTTGCGGAACGAGCAAAAGTAGAACACGACGTCGCCAAACAGTGACTCGAGGAACGTGACCATCGCACAGCGCACGCTGTCCACGATAGCCACGTCTCCATCGTCTCCACCGTCTCCACCGTCTCCATTAGTGGCCGCGTCGTTATGATCGACATGATCGCCACGTGGGCGTAGCATCGCGTCGAGAAACGCTGGTGTCGTGCTTCCTGGACCACGGAACAAACGCGAGTCGGCGGTCGTGAGTCCACCGCCCAGCATGGCGTCTTTAATCGCGATTTCCAGATTGCGGACAAGACTCTCTGGACCACACCAGCATTTACGGTATTTGTTAGACACCGATTTCACTACCACAAATACACAGACAGAGGTGAGAACGTACGTGGAAACTCGGGGATCTCGACACGATCGGGAAAGTACACGTCGTCAGCGTCCACATCCAACACCACGGCTTGCGTGTGGAGAATCTCGGTGGGGTACGCTGCATACTCAGCGAGTTGGCAGGAGATCGCATGCGCGTGGTGTGCTGAGCGTGGCGGTCGCAGTTGGAGGCTCACGCGTTGCACGCTGTAGATCGAGTTGCCTATCACAGAGAGATGAAAGTTACGATACGCGACGTAACTATGAGAATATACACCAATAACGTACGGATGCGGTGGCGTGGTTCGTTTGCAGAGTCTTTGGTCTTGAGATGCGCGAGTTCAGCTTCGAGTCCGACAATAAAAGGTGACTGCAGCTGCTGCGTGAGATCTCCACGAGAGGAAGTAGAAGATGAAGCCGCTGGTACGAAAAACGTGCGGTCGGCGAGCGCACACGCCGTGCGGACGGGACACAGCGGCAGAAACAAGTGCTGGAAATCCAGACAATGCAGCGTAAGTTAGTTGAGAAGTGATACTTTTCCAGATGGATCGAAAGCCGTTGCGTACTGTACCTGCCACTCGAACGGCCGCAGCAGCTCCACCAGTGCATTCGCCACGAGCACAAGCGCAGAGGGCCGTGGACACACGACCACGAGCGATTTGCCCACGAGAAGTGCACCCAGCACAGCCACAATAGTCTAGGGAATCAATCGTATATCCATTTCAGTCCGCCTATCACAGAGAGAGAGAGAACGTATGAGAGAGAGAGCTTGTGTATGCGCACCTGATGGCTGAGCTCTTTAAAAAGCCAGTGAACGGGAACGTGGACTTCTGAGAGCTGCTTGTGGAGATAAAACCCACTGTACTGCGGCTTGAACTGCACGCTGCGTGGAGTCATAGGAGGAAAATCCAATGCCACGGGGAACAGACTTTGGATAGACGATGCTTCCAGCTCCTGTACGTCGATCTGTTGGAAATTTAGCGATTGGTAAGTTCCAAATCTGAAAACCTCGCAACTCACGAAGTACGCGCCAACGTACCATGGACAGTCCACTGAGCTTGTGAAGAGCCGCGGCTACTCGTCGTCGTTCCAGCGGCTGCGACGTCAGCACGTACACAAAGCGTGGGAGAAGCACAAGGAGCTGCTGGGCAGAGCTCATCGCCAATGGCGTCCCCGCCAACGAGTTGGACGAGTGGGTCGACGGTCGTGGGACCCAACAAATGACGGCGTAGCCGTAGATCGTGGATGCATTTGAGCTTTTCAAGGGAAGACTAAAGCTCCGAAAGCTCGGCTTGGGAGCTATTCGGCATAATGAGTACAGAGACAGTTAACATCCCCACGCAGTCCTAGCTGTGCACAAGCCGAGCATGTAGCACGCACCGGTGGCTTGTGGGCGGTGTGACGGCGAAAGCACGGCGGGGATCGCGACGGCATCGCGCCAGTTCCACAGGAAATCCTGTATCAAACCCACACACATTCATTTAGGAAAACGCTCCCAATTGAGAACCACAACCACAATGCAATACCACGCACCATGCAGTCGATCGCATCTTCATCTTGCACGGCTGCTGCTGGTGTTGCTCCTGCTGCTGCTGCTTTTGGAGGCGCCACGCTGCTGGCCACAGTGACTCGCAGCTCTCGATCCATCTCCAGTTGGCCATCGTCCTTCACGTCGGTGACACGAACCACACACACGCTTCGTACGCCAGCGGCTCCCAGATGAGCCTCATCTGGCAAACGCAACGTCTTCTGCCACGCCACAGCAGCAGCAGCGTCGCCATCCGACTCGCCATTTTGCTCGAGTGGTGCCACGACCCGCAAGAACCGCGATTCACTCGCGACGTGGCGCGACGGCTGCTCTCGCTGACTCTCCACTGGGATCACAATCGCACTGAGCTTCAACTGGGACGTGGACGTTGCACGCGCGTGCTCGACGTGCTCGCTGAGCTTGCGCAGCTGACGATCCGACTCAAGGTTCTCCGTCTCGACCACCAGCGCCACGTACGAGAGCGACGCCTGGAACTTTGGATAAACCACCGTCTGCATCCAGTGCCAGATCTTTTCCTGTGCCTGGCGGAACAGCGTCGCGTAGCGTGACGGAGAAAACGGTTCTCCCTGCAATTGCATAATACGCTTGAGAATGTCGCTGCGCAGCGTCTCGGGCACGGCCGTGGCGACTGTGGGCGAGCTCACGGCGATAAATTGGTTATATAAACGCCGCACAGTGGTCTGGATCTCTTCAAACAGCGCCACGGACACGGCATTTGTCTGGATCAAGGGCAAAAACACGGTCTGCACGTCGACCCAGAACCGTAAATTGCCCACCCCAGAACCGTTGTTCTGCACTAAAAACTGTTCCAGAAAGTGGGTGCGTCGCGCATCCACAAGGATCTCGCCCAGCGGTAACTCACGCCGCTTGCGGATCGCGTCGCACAGCTGCGTGTACTGTGTGGTCTGGAGAAACGCCACAAACGTTTCCTTTTCGAGACGGTCGTTGACGTGCGCCTCCATGCCGTTGAACAGATCCGGCGTGCTGCGATGGCTCTGCACGGCCTCCACGATGCGATCCAGCAGCGATAGCACGGCAGTGGAGCGCAGGAACACGCACAAATGCGGCGGCGGGTCACGCAAATACACGGTAACCAGCTCTTCTGCCTGTAATGCAATGATGAGAAAGAGAGATACGATTAGCCAACGCAGAGAATAAGTAACCACTTGTATCTAAGACCTACAATGTCCTGCAGTGCATCGCGCTTGCCGATGAGCTGCTTGTACTGGCGAATGCGCTGGAGAAAGCTGAAACTCAGCTCCAGCGCCTCTTTTTCCTCGGGGAACGCATCCAAAAAGAACTTGCGGCGAAACGCGTCACGCGCCACGTCCTCCAGTGTCAGCTGGGACGCCGTAGCGACTGGCATCGCTGGTACTGTATGTATGCTTGGTGAGTGCAGTGCCGCTGACGTGGCGGATGGACTGCGTGCGCTCGTCGCGCCAGCGATCGCGCGCGTTGGCATTTTTTTTCCCTCACAAAATCCGCACTCACAGCTTCAACGACGAAGTTGTCGTCGACAACACATCATTTTACGGTAAACCCACTACGGATCTCGGTAATTTATGTTTTGATTACTTACGACTGGTTGGTAATTTTGTGGAGCACAGCTACAAATTGATACGATATTACTACTATTAATTTTCACGAAACGATGCTGCAGCTGTTGAAGCTCCTGACGACGAGTTGGCAACAGCGCCAGCAGCGGCGGCGACCAGCGGCATGCGGCGCCGACGGCCGCCAAACTCGAGCGCGTGCATGTGGCTGCCGCCTTCACGGTGGTGGCACATGTCGCAGAGTGCAAACCGCTCGCAACTCGGGCAGTGCCAGTAGTCGGCATGCGAGATGAGCAGACAGCAGACGCTGCAAAACACATTGAGCTGCGGCACGCGCTCATTAAAGAAATGGTGGAGCATCATCATGGTCGAGTGCTTGGCGCGGCGCAGCGAGTCAAACTGGTACGACGCCGTGGCACATAGCTGGTGAAACATGAAGCGGCTGCCGAAAAAGCGTGGCACTTGGTGCCACCAGGCTGGCACATTTGTGTGCGGCGTGCACCGCGCAACGGCGTGGCGAGTTAGCTCGGGGACCACCAGATCCACGACCAGCAGATCGTTCTTGAGCCGCTGGATCGCCGACTGGCAACTCTGAAACACGTCGCGCAGTTTAAATTCGACTTGTGCGCTTGCCTGAGCAGCCGCCGCATACGCAGAGGAGGAGGACGCGGAGGAGGACGACGACGACGACGACTCTGCTGTGTGTTCTTCTTTGATGCGCGCGACAAACTCCCCCACAGCCACTTTGCCACCACTCGTGCCCACTGCCGTCGACTTTCCGCCACGGCTACCACGTCGGTACTTGTCGTTCTTACTCGAGAGGTAGCCCAAGATGCGCTCCAGCTCGGCTGGCAAAAAGTCGCCGTCAAAGATCGGTGGCAGTTGCGTTGTGGGCCACGCGTGGTCCTTTGGATCGACAGAGCGCGACGCCGTGCCACGAGTCGATGTGCCAATACCACTGCCAGTGCCACTGCCAGTGCCATGCATCTCCACGTCGCTGGCACCCACTGGAAGAGACGAATAGTCGCGCGCAGTGAAATACCGATCGTACATGTTGGTCCACGACTTGACAATGCCGGCGTTTTGCGACTTGGTGAGCAAGTGGCCATACCATTTGCGTAAATGGTCGGCGCTGGGCGTCTTCTGGAACGGCGGACGGCACCAAAACACGTAGCTGATGCGCTTCTGCGGCGGACACGACCAAATGTGGACGCGCTCAAAGCCGTGGCGACGAATGTAGTCAAAATACGCCATCATAATGAGGTGGTACGACGCCGTGCGCGCCTCCGGGGGCTTCAAGTACCGGATACTGTCCAGATACGCCACGTACACGGACCGCCGGTTGGCCTCCAGTGCGCACGTGTCGCCAAACTCTTGCACAAACAGCGTAAACAGACACACGTCCGTGCCTTCGTGGCGCTGGAACAGAAAAATGCCACGCGATGTGAACGGGATCTCGGAGGGGAACCGATGTGTGTTCTGGTAGTTCGAGGTCGCGTACAGTCGTTCCAGCACATTGGCATTCTCGTGGAACGTCTTGACCACGCCTTCCGGAACAAACACGCGCTCGTGCGGGAACGACAGCACACGCACGTGGAGCTCCTCGGCGGCCTGGAGATGCTTCATGTCGCGCAGCCCGTTTCGCAGAAAGTCTTCAATAAACGTACTGATCTCACACTTGGGGATCTGGTGGCACGAGCTCTCGTGGTCTTGTGGCGGCGACGCGTTCTCTTCGTTGAGTAGCGACGCCATGCCGCGTGGCACACTAGGCGGAGAGCGCTGCTTCCAGACGCACAGGGGGCAAACGTACTCGTGTTCCGCCGCGTACGCGCCATACACCGGGTTGTAGAGACCGCACACTTGGTGGAGCCAACGGCAGCAGCGCACACACTTGACCCAGGGCTCGGCATCTAGCTCCACTTTCTTTGCGACCAGCTCATTGGGTAGCTCGATGGTTTGCAGCACTTTCGAACCGGCAGCGCCGCCACCAGCACCAGCACCACTGTCGCGCTTCTTCTTTTTCTTGGTCTTGCTCTTGGTTCGTCCTCCGTTGTGCGTCGCCTCGTCTACGTGCGCGTCGCTGCTGCTCATCGCATGCTGTTGCTGTTGCTGTAGCAGATCCGACGGCGTTCGCACGTGGCTCACGCGGCACTTGGCACACCACACGCGCGTGCCATCGCGTGTGATGTAGTAGGTCATCCCCTTGCGGATATCCGTGCCGCAGCTACCGGCACACTGTAGATGCGGTTGCGCAAATGGCTGGCAGCCCTGCTCGCACATGACACACGTGTTGCCAAAGCACACGCGACACGCGTGGCGCTCCGTTTGCTGCTGCTGCTTGCGCCGCTTGACGAGCCGATCGTGGGCGCTGCCTTGCTGTAACTCGTCAAACAGGCGCAACAGAAAACTGGCATCGACGTGGACCGAGTGCCGCGGTGGATTAAACGTCATGGCGTTTTCAAACACCAGCTCCACATCGGCAACGAAATCATCTTGCTCCAAATACACGCCTTCTTCAAGTCGTAACTTGATCGTTCCGAGATCCATGGGGTTCTGCATCATCACACCCAGTCAATCCATCAGTCAGCTTCATCAGCTTCAAGCCCAGAATCTATCGCATCCATCAATAACTCACCTTGATGATGTCGTGGTAGGTCGGCAAGTTCAACAGCACGGGATCCACGGGGACGTTGAACGTGCCAAAGCGATTGCGCGGGTGAGTCATCAGCTTGTGCACAATCTCTAGCGGTTTTTCAACGTTCTTGGCGCGGCCGTCGAGTTGCACGGAGCGGATGTGGGCTTTTAATTCCCGCAGCGACATTGTGAAGAGCGGGTTCATCGCCACGGGACGAAGCGGAGTGGGGCAAGTGCGTGCGTCCTGGACATTCCAGTCCTTGGGCATGCTTCGGTTTGTTCCGCTGGTGTCTTCGTCTGCAGCGAGATTGAAAAACGCCAACGGCGCTGCGCGACTCGACGGCGATGCTGCGGTGGAAGATGATGACAGTGGAGAGAAAAGCAAGGTTTTGCTATGCGGGGACGACGGCACACGCCCTCGTTGATGCTGCTTGCGCTCACGGTGGGGCGAACTAAACTCCAGTTCACGCGACGAGGACGCTCTGTCTCGTGCTCCACGGGACGACGTGACAGACACGGAGCTGGTGGTCGA
>JAADWC010000402.1:0-10145 GCA_023336095.1 Pythium pectinolyticum | reverse complement strand
TTTGTGTTTGCGACGCCCACGCGGCTCGTGCAGATCTACACGAGCTGCTCGCGTACGATGGCCGATATGCACGTGGACATTTCGCTGCTTGAAGGACTCGCCGGCAACAACACGGACTGTGAGATCTTGCGGTGCGGCGTGAACAACCACTTCCTAGTGAGCGACTGTCCGTCCGACTTTGTGGCGCCGCTCGCGCGCTGCGCTGTGGACGCCAAGGATATGAGCGGCGTGGCGAAAATGGGTGGCGTCGTGTGGGCCGAAGACGGCCAAAACCCAGAGGTTCCTGACCCCGTGATCCGCGTCCACGCGTCGACTGCGGACGGCGCATCCAAGTTCAATTTGTACGCGATCCACTTGAGCGACGCGGCGTTCAGCGGCTCGGAATCCTGCCAGCTACGTGGCGACTTTATTGTTCCGTGTCGTGACCACACGGATACAGATTTTGATTTATGTGAGGCCAGTGCCGGCGCCACTGTGGACGCGTGGCTGCGGCTCGCGTCGGCGCCGCAATCGAAACTGTTCTCCACGGCCGCGATCGTGTGCGTGGGCGTGCTCACGTCGGCGCTGCTGGCGCTCGTGGGGCTCGTGTTTTACATGTACAAGAACCGCCAGAACCTCAAGCGCCAGCCAAATGAGCCGCTCATCACGAACGGCAACAAATCCAACATGCTGAATTCCATGGACGTGTTTGAGGCCCATGCGCGTGCTGAGGGCGGTGGCAGCCACGGCCACGGCGGCGACGACACGCTCTCCAATGACGCGTTGTGCGCCAAGTCGATCGTGTTGCGACGCTTTGTGAGCGATCCGACCGTGATCACCAAGCGGATCGCATTCTCGCAGCTCAACTTTTTACGCGTGCTCTCCAAGGGCGCAAACGGCGAAGTGTGGCTCGGCCAGTTTGAGTCGCGGTACGTGGCGGTCAAGTGTTTGCTGCCCACCAAGCGCAAGGACGTGCGTGCGCTGGAACAGTTTTCTGAAGAGATCCGGCTAGCGTCCATGCTGGAACATCCGCGCATCGTCGCGTTCTGCGGCATCGCGTGGCACTCGCTCGTGAATCTGAGTATTGTGACCGAGTACATGGAGAAAGGCGACCTGGAAAACTTTCTGGGCCAGCCGCAAGCGGCCGAGCAGCTCACGTGGAGCAACGCCAAGCTCACGCTCGCCAAGGATATCGCTGACGCACTCGTGTACTTGCACTCGCTCGTGCCCGTGGTGATCCACCGTGACCTCAAGTCCAAGAACATTCTACTGGACAACCAGATCCGCGCCAAGCTCAGCGACTTCGGGCTCAGCCGCGAGAGCTCAAGTGAAGAGACGATGACCAACGGCGTCGGCACGATCCTGTGGAGCGCACCCGAGGTATTAGAAGGCAAGCGATACGACGAAAAGGCCGACGTGTTCTCGTACGGCATCGTGCTGTCCGAGATCGACACGTGCGCCCTTCCGTACGGATTCAACAAAGACAAGACCCGCAACAAGATGAAAAGCATGCAGATCGTGCACATGGTAGCCGAAGGGAAGCTACTGCCGACTTTCCGCGACGACTGTCCACCCGAGCTCGTGGAACTGGCACGGAGCTGTCTGGATCTGGACCCGGCCAAGCGGCCGAGCGCCATGCAGATCGTGTTCACGCTGCGGTCCAAGCTCTATCCACTGATGAACAAGGCCGTGTCGTCCATCGTCGAGTAAGTGATGCGATAAGCAGGTATGTGAGTGAGTGTATGGTGTGCAATATATATATTTGAGACTGAGATTTGGAGTCGTTTAGCGCTTGGTTCTATTTTGGAGGATGACCAGCGGCGCTAACGAAACGAAGCGAGAACTGATCTTTTTCGTAGTCGTTGTATTTGATCACCAGTGTAGCTCCTCGACCGACATCCAGTTGGCAGTTCAGTCAGCAGTGATGGCGGAGACGACCAATGGATCGTCTAATTCCGCATCGGCGACGGCGACGCCGTCAATTTCAACCACCGCCACCAGTACCAACATCACTAGTAGTGCGTCGCTTCCACCCCTGCGGTCTCCAGTGCCACTTCCCTCCAGTCCACGCGGTGGCATCGGCGTCGGCGTCGGCGGCCTCAAGTCGCTGGGCGGCACGACGCGGCAACTCACGTCAAACGCCGACACCGAACGCAAGCGCCGACTGCTGCGTCGTGTGCCGCTACTCAGACAATTGCTCACCGACTATGCTACAACAACAACAGCAACTGAAGACCAAATCGTACAGGCGCTGCGGCTCGTGAGCTACGCGGACGGCGAGTACATCTACTGCCAGGGCCAAGCCGAGCGCGATCTGTACTTTATCGAGGACGGCAAAGTGCTCATCACGCAGCGACGCGCCGCAGCCAATGCCAATGGCGCCAGTAGTCTCGCGTCCACTGTCGGGATGGCGCTGAGTGTCGCGGCCGTGGCTGCAACGCGACCACCAGCGGCCGCTGGGTCTGGTTCTATTGGCACTGGGACTCCTCCGCGACGGCGGTCCGTGCTGGACGCGCAGCTTGAAGTCCAGATCCACACGCACCATGAGCTCGAGTTCTTTGGTGAGCTGGCGCTGCTGCAGAACAAGCCCATGCGCACGTACAACGCCGTCGCGAGTGGCGCCGTGGTGTGTGCGGTGCTAAGCGAGCGCGACTTTGACACGCTACTCAAACCCGTGCACGCGCTGCTTCTGTATCGCCACTTGCTGCGTGCACACTGTGTGCTAGAGAAAGATCGCATGTTCAAGGAGCTCTCGCCCACGCAGCGCCAGTATCTGATCGACCGATGCAGTCTGGAGGCGTACAAGGACGGAGAGCTCATCTGTCGTCAGGGAGAGATCCACGACGACCGGTTCTTCATTTTGGCTGAGGGCGAAGCCGACGTTTTACTGGAAGAAGAACGGATCGCCGAGTTTGATACGGCCGTCGACTCTATAAGCTCAACTACCAACGCTAACGCTAACGCCAACGCCAGCTCACGGGACTTGGTGCATCGCTCCATGACCACAGTGGTGGCCCACAAGTCGCTGTTCCAGAGCTTCGGTGAGATGGGGCTGCTGGACAAGCCGCGCACGGCCAGCGTCGTCGCCAAAGGTGACGTGCTCTGTATCGTGATCAACCGCAAGCAGTACATCGCCGCCACGCAGCTCAGCGGCCCCACAAATGCACTGGACGCCGACGCCGAGGCGCTGCTGGCCTCGACGCTCATGGAGGAATGGAAACTCGTGGTGAACGCGCGCAACTTGCATCTCTCGAATCCACACGTGGCGCACTACCTCGTCACGTTCATTCGCCAGTTCAAGGCCGCGTACAACCAGAAATTCGCCGGCAAGACTTTGTACCTTGACTTTTTCCGCCGGCTCCACCAGGATCCGCAGCTCACCGACGAGTTTGCGTTCGTGGCGTCGCGCATCGCGTGGGATTCGCCGTCGTCGTCGCTTGGAATCATCCGATCGGAGACGCGGCGCATGCTCACCAAGCCGCCAGCGCAGCGGTCGCCCGACGAGACGAGTTTCATCGGGCGGCTGATCGAGCACACGGCGTTTCTATCGAAATTCGACGTCCCGGGCCCGCACGTGGACCGGTACAAACTCGCTCGCTGTCTCGCTCGCGTCGTGGCGTTTGCCAATATCGCCAAGGACACGTATTTGTTTCGCCAGGGCAAAATCGAAAGCCGAGCGTTTCTGATTCTGCGAGGAAAGATCAATATCGTGAACGAAGACGTGACCACCAGTACAAGCACGATCAAACACTATGAAGTGATCGCGACGCTCTCTGCGGGTGATTCGTTTGGCGAACTCAGTTTAGTGACACGGCTCCAGCGCTCGGCGACGACCATGGCGGCATGTGACACGGATCTGCTCGTGTTTGATCGCGACCACTTGCAGTACGTGCAGTCGGCGCTGCCGGGTGTGTCGGTGCAGCAAGTGATGGTCAAGCGCGCCGAGTTTCTCTCTCGACTGAGCTTTTTCAAAGGCAGTGACTTTGGCCAGTGCATCCGCGTAGCCCACGATCTCCAGGAGGCCACGCACGAGGCGAGACACTTGTTTCTGCAGGACGCGGCCCAGCAGCGGTCGCTGTACATTGTCAAAAGTGGTGAGATCGCCGTGTTCATGAAGGTCCAGGTGGCCACGGGCGCAAGTTCCGCTACTGGCGGTAGTAGCACTACTACTACTAGTCGAACCAAGACGGTGCTCGTGCGTGTGGCGACCATCGGAGCGCAAGAGTTTTTCGGCGTGGCGATCGCTACGGTCAATACAACAGCCACAGTGCCAGCAACGACGCCAGCGGCGGGTGCAGCTCCCAGTTCGAGTCCAGCAGCGGCAGCAGCAGCAGGATCGTCGTCGTCCTCTCCGACCAAGCAGTGGGATCTGGGCGCCGCCGTGTACATGAGCACGACGCGCGTGGTGATCCTAGAACTGACAGAGCGCGGATGGCGTCGTCTGAGTCCGCAATGTCTACTCAGTGTGCGGAATGCGCTGCTGGAACGCCACCAGTACAATGAGCGTGTGGCGCAAAAGCACAAGTCAAGTACACAGCAGACGAAAGAATCAGGAGACGCTGCGACTCCGACAACTGCGGCTTTCTACCACGTGGACAAGCCCTGGCAGCAGCTCCACCAGCCGCCTATCTCTCTGACAGGAGGAGGCAACGCGTCGTGCTCCGTCGCAGCGTCATCAACGCGTCCACCGTCCCAGTTGGCACGCCATGTCAAGGACAAACGCACCAAGGCGAGTCCGTACGCGACGCTTTTCCCACCCCACGACCGCGACAGTGAGCTGGCGACTGCAGCGAAAGCCACGGAAACACGAGCCGTGGCTGGCGTCAGCTCTACTTCTACTACGACATCACCGACGACTACTGCCAGCTCGGCGACTTTTGCGGCGTGGGGCTGGAACAGTCCGTTCCAGGGCGTCGTGTCGCCACCGTGTTCACCGTCATCACCGCCGTCGCCTCGCCAGACCAGCCGACCGTCGGCAGCATCGTCACTCAGTCCCCTGGTCTCGTTTGCGTCTTCCACGTCGCCGCCCGTGGCCTCACTGAGTCTATCGTTGCTGCCCACACCGCCACGGGGTGATCGCCACACGCTGCTCATGCTTGCGAATCTGAGTCCACGGAGTGCCGCTGCCCACCACCACCATCACCAGCAACAACAGACAATGAAAGCGGATCCAACCAAGCAGAACCAAGTAGACCACCAACAGCAGCACCGTGTGGACGACAGCGGCATTGCGTGCACATCAATGTGGAAGACGCGCACGCCTGCAGCGAGACGAAGCGACAACCACGCGCCCTAGAAAGCTAGAAACGAGGTGGACGAAGATGTGTTGAAGCTGTTGAAGCTGTCTATTTCCGGCTCCTGCGTCAGAAGACTTGACCCTCTCTATCTATCTATCTCTCTTGTGACCTCTTGGGGTCACACTGGCGATACCATGGCCGCCACGCACAACGCCGACGTCGACCCAGCCGTCCATGACGACCAAGACAACGCCACAGAGAGCCTCACCAGCCACCAAGCAGCGACTCACTGGCTGATGACGCACGCAGTGGGTGCACGTGGCGTGTGGATCCCTGACACGGCGCTGTTCGACGACGAAGGCGTGCTGGAGGCGTGGCTTTCGACTCAAGCGGTCGTCGTCGCCTCAGGCCAAAATCTCAACAAAGAATCCAACAAGAAAAAGACCAAGAAATCCCGAGAGAGTTGGCTTCACAACGACACCAAGAGCGGCAACAACAACATCAACTACAATAACGATGGGGACGTCCGTCGTGGCGTGGCAGTGGAGATCCGACGGCGCGACTTTTTGGAGCTGGGGCTCTTGCGGTTTGAAGCGCATGTTCAGGATCTCGCGCAGAGCGGATGGTCCATACAGCTACAGTCGTCTATCAACTCCAAAGCGAACACCGTGGCTGTGCTGTACACGACGCAGCAATCGCCTTCCGTCCTACTGGATGAGTGTGCGCTGGACGAAACCATTCGCGCATTGTGCGCTCGTGAGCGGTGCATGACGTCGCCTGAGCCGGATCTCTCAGTGTCTCGTGCGTATCCAGGCGGTCGCTTTGCGTTACAAGCAGCTGCAGTTGCGACGACAAGAAAGGCGCTGACGCCTCGAAAAGCCGACTCTGCCGATGGTTGTAGAGTCGTCGTGGTCGTTGCCACAGCCGTAACTACAAAGAACGGATCACCATCACTATCGATTTCACATGAGCTGCAGCTGCAGCCGCCACCAACAGCTCCAGGACGAGGCAGCGAGCGTGACGACAAAGAAGGAGACCACGATGACGACCAGATCAAACAACTACGACAGCGAGCCAGTGCACAGTACGCGCCGCAGATTGAGAGTCAGTGCCACGCTCTTATGGCGCATCTGCAGTCGACGCATGGGCTATTTGTTGGATCGCTGACGCTCGAGTTTGCGTGCACGGGTCGCGACGACGTGGTGCTCACATGTGCGCACAGCGTGCAGTGGAGGCGACAGACTGGACACCCACAGACGACGGCAACAACGCGCCATGCTGCGGCACTCACCACTCACGACGGCTGCACGCCTAGCACCACCAACACGACCACAGCCACAACCACAGCCACCTCTAGTAGCACAGGGACACTCAACACCAAGAGCACGACAAGCCGCTACTCGCACCATTACCGCGTGTGTCGCCAGTGCCGTGCGCCCGTGGAAGTGGACTTGGCGCGCGAATTGCTCCAGAACCAGACGCTGCTGCGTGGCACGCTGGCCAAGTACCAGCAAATGAGTGAACGCCACGCGGACGCCGAGACGCGGTGCCGCCAGACGACAGCGCAGATCACGACGCAGCACACGCGCATCCACTTTCTAGAGACACAAGTCGCACAGCTTCGTGCGCTGCTCGCCCGCCAAGAGCTCACGTCGCAGCAGGAGCAACAGCAGCGGCACAGCGTCGAGTCGCAGTTGGCAGAGTCGCAATTGGAGACCTTCGAGGCCAAACAAGAGGTCACGCTCGCCAATGAACGCATCCAACAGCTACTGGACCAGCAAACTCAGCAGCGCACGAGTGTCGAAAGTGAAGCGGCGGCCCAGATCCACGCGGTCCACGTGCAGCAGCAAGCGGATACGCTGCAGATCCAGCAATTGCAGCTCGATATGGAGCGATTGCGAGCGCTCAACTGCAAATGGAAGACGCAATGCCAAGACGCGCAGGCCGCGTGGGACGAGATCCGGTTCCAGTGGGGCTTTGTAGTGCGCAAGCTCACAGACGTAGGCGACGGCGGCGTGCTGCCGCCCAAGCGCGTGGCCGGCGGCTTCAGTTCGTACCCGACGCCGACGCCGCAGAATGTGGAGCTCGTGGTCAAGTGGATCGTGGACTACGAGACCAAGCGCACGCTGCTGGACGTCCAGAAACATCAGCAACACAAACCACACGGCTCAACGACGACCACGACGACGAGGCGCCGTCTCCAGATGAAAATGGAGCTCATGCGGCTGCTGGCGGCTGCTAGTAGTCCTACAAAGAGTCCGAGTCCAAGACGCCGGCGGTCGTCGCGAAGTCCACGCAAACGGTCCTCTGTGGCCAGTCCAAAGCAACGAGCGCCATCGCTGTCGCCCCAACCCACGCTGCTCCACCAGCAGCACATGCGACTCAAGTCCACTAGTATCATAACTAGTACAACAGCGGCAGGGATCATAGAAAAAGAAGAACAAGAAGATGGACCCCGTCGATCGGATACAAACTGTATAGATTAGATGAATAGGACGAGGGTCCCGTTTCCATAATGATACACAAGCACACACACGTACTACCAGTGCAGCTCGGCGGGCAAATACTTTTGCGCCAGTCCAAAGTAGTACGGCATGAGCTGCTCGGGATCCACGGCCTTCATTTTCTCCTTGGACGCGCACGCGTAGCTGCTGATCGTGAGCAGCCAGTCCTTGGTCTCCGCGTCCTGCGCCGCACAGAGATGTTCGTAGCAGTCCTTCTTGTACCACAGCCGCAGCGACCACAGACGGATCGCCTGCAGCGCCTCCTGTGGAAGAGTCGCCTTGTTAAACTCCAGCACGCGGTAGAGGTACTCGTCGGGCGTCCATGGAAGCACGGCATTTGCCAGTCCACGCCGTTCATCGCATGATACTGGTGCTGCTGCTGATACTGCTGCCGACGTCGCCTTCATGTGGTCGGCATTAAGCGCATTGAGTTCTGGAAACTCAATTTCGTCCGGGATCCGCTCGCCCACGACCCACGTCGACGCCGAGACCATCCACTCTTGGGCCGAAATGGACCGCAGCATCGCATTGCCGTCGTCCGCCCATAGTAAAAACAGCATACCCAGGCCGCGGCTATCAGCCAGTTCCATCACAAATCAGTCAGTCAGTCCATCAGGTAGCGATGCGCAATATAGAACATAGCACACGTACAGAAACAGAGTGAGCTGGAACCAGTCGGGATGGCCGTCCTCTCTCGCCGCCTCGGCATTCGCCAGCACTTCGTGGAGCAGCCAACTGCGTGCGGGCGCCTCACTGTCGCCCGTGAGCACCATCAGCGCCTGGTACGCGTCGGCGATCGACATAGTCGCGTTGCTGAATGCGCCGTACTTGGCGATTTGCTTTGCGACAAACTCGGTCGTCTGGTACTTGCGCAGTAGCTTGACAAACAGCGGCGTGCGGTCGCTCTTGTTGCACACAAGCGACTGGATGTCGCTGCCGCCGTCCCAGGGCACGGGCGTGCGCGACGACACCACTTTCTGGGTCGTCTCGTCAATGCACAAGTAGCTGCCGTGGAAATCCTTGAGCGCGACGCCGCCCTGGACGACTGGCTTCGTGGTAGAGCCTTCTTGTTTGTCCTTTTGATCCTGCTGCACGGCTGCCATCGTCTCCATCTCCATCTCCATCTCCATGGTATTCTCGTTCTCTGGTGACAAGTGGAACGGCACGACCTGGAACGTTTCCCACGTCGAGTTCCACGGCCGATCCGCTAACACTTGGCCGCTGTCTTCCACACACAGGAATTTCCCATGCACGGACCGTAAAAAGATCTCTCCGTTGGCACCCAATAGCGTCTGCCACATCGCGTCGTCCTTCTTGAGCGAAGTACTCTTGTTGGTTGTCTTGTTCTGTTGGTGGTCTTTTGTTGGTGAGCGTCTCGCAGTCGCGCGTGCTTCAATCGCTCCATTCTCAGACGCCACGAGACACGCGCCGCTACTGGTAGACAACGTGAGCATACAAAACCACGTCTCTCGTCGCGGCGGCGCGGGAAAAAAATCGCGCGCGCGGCAGCTCAGCGACATGGGCACTTTACGGAAGCAGTCGTTCTGGTTGTACAGAAACAGCACCTTGGCATTCGCGATCTCTTGAAAGCCCCAGGTCTCGTAAAGACCCACCAACTTGCCGTGGCGCTTGGTGTCTTCTTCCGCTTCGAGACACAATTCGCCTACTTTGAGTTCATGAAGCGTCGACAGACACGCCATGTACAGCACGCGCGCGAGTCCTAGTCCACGGCAGTCCTTGTTGATCGAGATGCTCTTGACGTGGGCGCTGTCGCCGTTGTTTTCCAGTGTGAACACCAGTTTGCCCACGGCGCCGCGCTTGGCCGATGTGAACAAGACCCAGCGCATCTCCTTGGCTCTCGTGTCGTGTGTAAACTCCAGGCGGAACTTGGGCGCCTTTGTATTGGTGGTTGGAGGCATGAGCACGTCGGTGAGATCGCTCACGGACGCGCCCAGCGACGGCGCTGCAGGTGCGGCTGCGGACGCCATCGTCGTCATGGTCATTGCCGATTGTGCTGGCGATTTCAGTTGTTGTTGGAACTTGCACCAACAAACAACCAGCTGGAGTGAGACTTTTGTTGGAAAAATTCCAACACCTGCGAAAAAACCTCAAAACCGAAGAAACGAGAAGGGATGGTTTTGATTGGCTGAAACTGAAAATCCTGTCCTCTCGCTTTTCAGTTCTCCAACTTCGAGCCTCCAAGACGCGACGCAGCGGCGGCATCCACGGTCACATGAGGCGAACCACCGCGTATTCTGGTATATGTATGTGCAATGCGCATATATTAGCTGCTAACACCCCCAACAGCCAAGCAGAGGGCAGGGAATTAATTGCCAAGGTCCCTCCCTGACTTGGATCCCCGCAGAGGTTTCGTCTTATCTGTGACGTGTGTGGTATTGATCGTAAAGCAACAGTAACGTTATGA
>JAADWC010000401.1:0-10156 GCA_023336095.1 Pythium pectinolyticum | reverse complement strand
TGTCAGCGGATGCCACGCTATGCTAGTAGCACTGACTGGCAGTGCTTTCGGTACCAGCCAGTGTGTGTGCGTGGCGCAAGCTGTCTGTGCGTGTCCAAACTGGGACCGTCCGTCGGGACATTTCGCTCACACACCCGACTGACTAACCACATCGGAGGTCGAGTTGTTTCGCTCACTCATACCAATGTCGAGTACTTTCGGTCGAGTCGACTTCCAAATTTGCAACGTCAGCGACAAGCAGATAAACAACCAATCAGACAGGTTTGACTCCGTAAACACAAGGACCCCGGAAGTGTCTCTTGTGCTACAGACTATAGTCAAAACCAGTCAAAAACCCAGTACCTTCATTCCCAAGCCAAGAACCCCGGGGGTGCAATAACAAGCAACCCGGCAACGCGGTGAAAATGGAGGGCAAGGAGCCGCAGCCCGAGTGCACGGCGCCGACCCCAGAACAGTGGCCATCGCAGGAGAGCGAGGTCGACAGTGCGGAGTTTGTAACTGCCCGACTGGCGCTCATGGAGACGCGGGGCATGAGCGCAGCAACAGCCACCAAGGTGCTCCAAGAGCGGAAATGTGAAGAATGTAAGTGTGATCTAGAGGCGGAACATGACGGAGATTGCTGCTGCCCCTGTCATTGCGCGTGCTGCTGCCCGCCGTTGTTCCGATGCATGGCGCATTGTGTGTGCCAACAATGCGACTGTCACTACGATCCGCATGATAGCGACGCGGAGGCGACGGACGGAGAGGCAGAATTGGCTCTGACCGAGCTGCTGAGTGACCAGGCTGGGGATGCCGCCAACAACCACGCAGCGATCGAGATCGTTATCGGGGAAGTGGAGACGAGTACGCCTTCGTCAGATGGCAGTCAAGCGTCGACCGGAAGTTCCCAGCACGCCCTGGAAGGAGAGCAGAAGCGTGAGGGGAACAAGACGGCGGCTCCTCATGATCCGACGGCAGACTCGAGCGGAAACAAGAGCATCGACGGAGCACGAGAATGTTTGGACGACGGTGCCAGCACAAGCGACCCGGTGACGACGGTGGGCGAGACGAGTGACGTAGAGATGGACGACTCGACTCCTGCGCTGGCCCAAAACATGCACGACGATGAGGATGAAGATATGCCACCAGTACTGATCTCGTCAGCGTCGAAACCCACCGAGATCTTTGAAGCACTAGTCGTACAGCGCAACGACAACAACCTGGATGCTCCGGAGGAGGTGGAGCGACTGGTATGCCTGCTCTTCGCCGCGGTGTACAGGGCGGCAATTCCCAACACACAGTCGAAGAAAAAAGCCAACCAGCTGCCAGTGCTCAAGGCGGACGAGAGCGCCGTCCTGGTGGAATTGTGTGCAGTTCTACTGGACCACCGCAAGTACAGTTTCCAGCGGCTCGTGGGGGCTCTGAAAGATCTCGCAGTGGCATCAGCGCGTTCCAGTTGGAGTTTTACCAAGATTCTCACGGACCGCCTGTTGTCTGCGCAGCAGCCAGTCACAGACCCGGCCAACGTGTGGACGCAGCGGGAACCACCAAGTCAACCAAGCCTCTCAGGTGGAGCGGTCGAGAGTTTCCAGTTCGATCTTCAAGTGTTCTCGCCAGAGCTGAGCACCAGATACCGGGCACTCTGCGCACAGGAGCACGTCTTTGCGGAAACCACTAGAGAACCAACTAGTGATGAATGGGCGATCGTGGTCGGCATGATGAACGGGACGATCTTGACTCGGGCGCTGCCGCAGTTCCTCAAACGATGCTGCACGATGACCCAACTCGCGTGGATCCATAGCCAAATGGTTCAGAGAGCAGAAGGCGAGCTATGGGCCCCATTGCCAGAGCGATCCAAAATGTACGACTTCAATCAATCTTCCAAGCGGCTCATCGGCGAACTACGGAAAAGCGCGGCTCACCAAAACTGGACGGACGAACGACTCCAGCCCATGTTGGACGCGGTGAAAGTGGCGACGTATAACCACGACATGCACGCCATTCACCTGCACTTCTACACCAAAGCAGACGCCAAGAACTGGGAAGGGATGCCAGTACCATTCCGGACGTCCAAATTGATCCTGCGGAACCCAGAAACGACGCAGAGAACGCATGTCGCCAGTCTGGATGGAACTGAGGTACCGCCAGCATCGGATGGGCTCAAGAATGACCGCTACCAGGCACACTACAAGATCCGACTATCGAACGTCACGCGCACGCTGGATATTGATCGGCTCACGCACTATTTGCAGACGCTGACGGATGATGGCCTGCAGATTGGTGTCCCACTGGACTCGTATGGGCCAAATTCGGAATGGTCCCTCCTCTGGGATTTCTATGCTAAGCGCTCGGTATGCCCGGACAAGTTGGTCAACGTCAATCGGATCGTGTGGGGAGGCCACACGATCATGTTGCACCACAAACCAGATCAAGGACGAGCGCCGTGTTTACTGTGCGCACAAGTCGGGCACCAAGTCGCAGCGTGCACGGTACCAGAAGCTGATCGGATGGCAACGAATACGATCACGCTCAGTCGAGACGATATCGACAAGATCCGGCCACCGTCACAGAATTGGACCACGCCAGACGATGCTCTCACGGTGTTTCAGCAACTTGGAAAAAAGTTGGCAGGGACCACGGTCCAAAATGAGACGGCGCCCACGACAGGCGGAACGAGTGAACAACAAACCGCGACAAAGGACGACGAAGGCGTCGCCACCGAGCCAAAGCGAGGCGAACCAAAAGCACCGATTGAAGTACCAGAAGCAACATCTACCAAGGAGAAGCCGAGCCAGTCAGCATCAGTCCCACCGCAATCGAGCCAACCCACCAAGAACGCCAGCAAAGGAGAGCAAGACAGTGAGTGGAAGACCGCTGAGACCAAGCGCGGCCGCCGACGTAAGCAAGGGCGCGGAGGTGGACCTGGAGCAGGAACCGCTATGGGGGCGGTGTCGACTCAGCCGCCACCACCGACTCCAACGCCAGCACCAACTACGTCAAGCGCGCCCATCGACCTGTCGGGTAGTAATAGCGACACGGACGAGGACGACGAAGACATGGAAGAGGATATGGAAGATGCCCAGTCCGCTGCGGAACGACGCAGCCCCTCCGGCAGTACTGGCAGGAGTACGACCAAGAAGGTGGACAACTCGGACCAAGAGCGTGCGGATGACGACGCGATTGAACAAGCAATCAAGTGGAACAACTTACTGAAGATACGTCAGGCGCTGATGGAGCATGGCGAGCGGCTCCAGCAGTCTTTTGAGCCAGAGGCACCACTCACAGCCATCGAGAGAGCAATTCCGAATGTGGCAACCAAGTCATCCAGCGCGTGGGTGTTGGAATCCATTGGTGGACGTCTCACGGCCACCCCACCGACTGGCAACTATCAATTCTACGCAATGGCCGAGGCAGTGCACCAACACGACCTGAAAACTACGGCACATCCCGACATCATGCTGGAAACGACCATGCTCATCAAATTTGCCATCTACCTCGCCGCCCAGCATGAAACCAACAGTGAAGAGCTCGTGTGTAACGTTGCCGCCATCCTGGACACGCCGACCGGAACGGCGAGCGACGAGACGGTAGAAGAGAAGCGCCGCAGAGTGGACCACTTCTTCAAAGAGCTGGCACTGAGCAGCTCAGCTATGGAGCATATTCTCCCCAAGGCGCTTTGGGGAGGGCTGGATACGATCCGAATGCTGGCCAAAGTACTGGATCGGCCGATCTACCTCTTGACCGAATATGACGATCCAACGGACATTTACTTGAGCATCCTCCAACCCCAGCTTTCGCGCCAAGGTCACCGTACCGTCGCCATCCATCAACCCGGTGCCACAGCCTGGCTCAAATCCATCGCAACGACAATGACCGACGCCTCCACCGCCCCGATTGTACTCCGCTACTACCGCAACCACTACGATGCAGTCATCTTTGACCGCCACCGACCTGAGGGCAGTCCACCGCCGCGGCCACGACTCAGGAACGCCAGTATCAAAGAGCTCTGGTCGTCCATGCCCACGGTCGATGACATGATCTCCTCCGCAAAGTCCCGCAAGACGCAGGAGCTGCAGCTGAGCGGACCCACAAGGGCCGAAGCAGCGTCGTCGGACGTGCGTCTCACGACCGACGATCTATACGGTTTTCTGGCGCAGCCGAATTGGTCGGCGACCGCCAAGAAGGAGGTGATCACCATCTTAGTAGCTGGAGAGACCAACTTCAAGGAGCTGCTAGCTTTTTCGGTGGAAGCGACGCCAGAGGATCCAGGGCAAGGGGAGACCTCGCAGTCGACGGCAGCCTCCATCACCGACGACTCAGCGTACGCGGAAAGTGAAGGCTCAGACGCCGACAGCTCTGGTCCGTCCCAAGCGTACTCTATGGAGACGCCGGAAGAGAATGAATACCGCGAGTGGGCCGACGCGATGTGGGAAACAGTTCAAGAGGAATGGGAGACACAGCACCAAGGGCGTTTGCCGGCTCTGACAGACCAGAAAGAGCTGGAAAAAATGGCAGTGGCAGATCCAGCTCTCATGTGTCAGCTTGGGCGGCTGTGCGAAAACCCATTAGTGTTCTTGGACCACTTCACTACGGAGGGCATAAAGTTGTGGATGGAGAGGAAGCGCCAACAATACTGCATCAGCGCGCTCACGACCGTAGTGGAACGCATCACCGACGCAACGGCACGGGACGCACTCCGCGAATGGCTGAGCTCGTTGCGTATGGATGACGACCGTGTGCGGATTCGAGGGCGTCTGCGCGACCCCGGCAGTTGGAGCCTGCTGATGCAACACGCCGAGGCGGACATCAAGGGCAACAAGGCGGTACCTTTTGTTGGGAAGGACTACTCGCGTATCAGCGCTTTCGTGTTTGTCCTAGAAGAATTGTACACAGACCTAGCAGCGCACGTGCTGGCCAACGGTGGAGATCCCGAGGCACGAGCAGGCGCTTCCCTGGCGGAGGCATACCACAGCGTACCAGCGTTTCGCAGTGTGATGAACCAGGCGAGTCGAGAAGGAACGTGGGCGCCAGTCGAGACCTACCTTGGCACTCTGCTGCAGAATCTTCCGGTGAACGGAGGACCTCGCCATTAAGGGCTCGACGGCGGAACCAACCAACTGCGCGCCAGCACTACCGCGACGCATCGATCAATTCGGTGTCAGCGACTGGGTGCACAGTTTTTTCAACAACACAAACCACACAGAAAGCAAAAAGAAACAGAAATACGCGTCGACGCTGATCACGGGCCTACTCACGCAGAACGTTCGGGGTTTTCGCAATGGCGATCATCACAGAGAGAGATGGATGGCAGGATGGAAGGCGAGGATCACGGGGAAACACCTCGATTACGTGTTTCTGCAAGAGACGCATGTCACATCCGGGGCGGAAGCAGCGGGTCTGGCGGCACAATGGAGTCGAGGGTGGGGGCAGCAACCAGATGCAACACGGCCTCTTTCCTTTTGGAGTGTCACCGAGAATAGAGCCGGCGGAGTGGCAATTCTACTGCATCCACGGCTGCAGGACCGCTTCCAGGAAGAAGCCACCGCGACGCCAGGGCGGTGGTTACGGATCGGGTCGGTAGACACAGTGCTGAACAACATCTACGCGCCAAACCACAAGGCCGAGCGCGAGATTTTCTATCACACTGTGCACACGGGACTGGCGGGGGAGACAAGACAAGTATGGATGGCGGGGGATTTCAATTGTGTGTTAGCACCCACGGTGGACCGAGTCACCTGTGGCGAGTGGAGCAACGCGCAGGGTGAGAGCTCGGCTCTCGCAGAAATGGTGGCGAGCATGGGGCTCGTAGATGTGGTGCGACGTGACACAGCGGCGGCGGCATCCGGTAGACTCGAGGACATCACGTACTGGAATGGCACCTCGGGTGCCCGTTTAGATCGCTGCTACACGACAAGCGCGCATGTCCAACACGTCGACATGGCTGAAGCCATCACACCCCATGGCCAGACTGACCATCGTGGTTTGGTGACGTGGATACGAGCGCCTGGTAGTCAACCGCTGGTCCGAGCACTCCAGCCAAGTCTGTACCCACTGGGGGGAAGGAATCCAGCGGCCATCGCGACGGAGATCGGCAAAGCCGTGGGGACCACGATGGTCTCAGCACGGGCACGGGACCTCGCCTGGGACTACGTGATTACACACCTACGAGAGGCCCTGCTCATGGTCAAGAAGGCCGAAAAGCGACGAGCAACGCGGCAGCGCAAGCGAGCAGACGCCAAGCAGCGCCGGAAGATCCAGACCCTCCGCGACCTGATCGAGTACGTCCAAGGCCGTGTGGAGCGGAAACTCAAAGTACGGCGCAGCGATCACATCCTGAGACGCAGCGGTCACTCTGAGCACCTGTTCCGACGTTTCGTCCAGATCGATCAAGGGCGTCATGTACCGCAACTGCACCACGAAGAGACCATCGCTACCGGTGCGGCGACGAGAGCGGATGTGATGGCCGCGGCGTGGCAGCCTTTGCTTGGACGACGACACGCCACAGTGCCGGCGGAAGAATGTACGGCGGCCTGCAGACGCCTGTACTCGGTCCCAGCGCGGTATCGTTTGGAGGAGAGTGACAACGAGCGGCTGATGGCGCCGATCACACTGGAGGAAGTGACCGACACGATCCGGCATCTGGGGGCACACAAAGCCGCAGGGCCAGATCGGATAGGAAACGACTTCTACCGGGACTGGAGTGATCTCGTGGCGCCACATCTGACTCACGAATACAACAAGATCCTAGCAGGGGCGCCGATGCCGGCGAGCTTCTCGGAGGCAATCATCGTGCCGCTTCCAAAGGGCGGAGACGCTGCCGACGCCACGAACTACAGGCCGATCTCTCTTCTCCAATCCAGCTACAAGATCTTCACCAAACTCCTCGCACACCGAGTGCAGCAGAGTCTGGGTAAAGTCATCAATGCGGATCAGAATGGTTTCGTACGCGGGCGAGCTTTGGCAAATAACGTACACATCATGCGGGCGATCTTGGAACAAGCCGGATCCGCCGACAATACCACCGTGGCAGCAGACGCGGCTGTGGTTCTCCTCGACTTCCGCAAGGCATACGATACGCTAGACAGAGCTTTTGTCTCTGCTGCACTCCGCGACTTTGGGTACAGCGATTCGTTCACGGCGCTCGTCGAACGCCTCCACGACTCTACGAGAGCCCAGTTCTTAGTGAATGGGGAACTGTCCGCTGAGTTTGAGATCGTGACGGGCATACGGCAAGGCTGCCCATTGGCGCCGCTGCTGTTCCTCATCACGGTCGAAACACTGAAGCACGCGATCGATCAAGACAACCGACTGGGCGGCATCGTGGTCCGTGGAGGGGAGACTGAGCACCAACACACGTTTTCGGCTTTTGTGGACGACTCGGTGGTGTTTCTCGCCACAGGCAGCATGGTTCCTGCCTTGGAGGAAGTACTCCAGCGTTTCGCCGACCTGTCCGGACTCCACGTGCAACCCCATAAGAGTCACGCCATCATTCTCAACCCGGCAACCACGGTGACAAGTTTGGGCAGTTTTCCAGTAGTACCAGTCGGCACCACGGTCACATATCTCGGCGTCGAAATCGGCTTGGCAGACCTGGATGCAGCAAACTGGGCTAAGCGCAGCGCGAACATTCACGCCCGCCTGGGGATTTTGAGTCGGTACACGACCGGAGTGAGGGACCGAGTACAAGTCATCAACCTGGCGTGCATTCCGAGTCTCCTGTTCACAGCACAGTTTTTCACGCCCTCGCGGCCGATCCAACTGGGCCTGGAGGCGCTCTGGAGGAAGTATGTCTGGCACGGTACGATCACCGGCGCGAACACACGGGCACACAAGATCGCCAGCGAAATCGTGCACCTACCGACGACCATGGCAGGGCTGGGCCTCCGCGACTACCGCGGAGCCATGATGGCACAAGCCGCCACGACCATCCTCCAATGGAACAGCAGACGCCACGACAAATATTGGGCAGCTTTCACTGGCTCGCTCCACCGTCGAATGCCTAAGGCGCCACCGGTCATTCGGGTGTATCCGGCAGCAGCTCAGCACGTGGGGACCCAGGCTCTCGCGACCGGAACCGATCTGTACGTTTTAGGGTATCGTCTGGTGAACCAGGCGCTCACGACGGCGTACCCACACCCGCCAGGACTACTGCAAGCCAAGCGCGACATCCTCTGTCGGAACACGGCGCCGGAGGCGGGACTACGGTGGCTCACCTCGCTCCAGGGCGAGTTGCAACTGCGTGGCGGAGACCAGCAATGGACCCAGTACGCGCAGCTCAACTACGCACAAATGCCGAACGAAATCCGGACGTACTGGCCTACCTTCCCGTGGTACGACAACGCCTGGATCCGTGACGCTGAGGGCAACTCTCTTCGACGTGCACAGTACCCATGCATCAAGATCGAGACCCTCGGAGAACTGGAGTTGCAGGCGATGGGAAATGGCAAATTCCAATTTCGCAATCCCCTTGGGTCGGAGTCTCGGCGGTACCGGACGACGATACAGAGGATGGCGGCATGGATCCAGATCATCATTGCCAACTGGGCGGCGCTACCTGGAGAATCTGCCGTGCACGACACGGACCGAGTCTTCAGTGCCTCGCGCCATCCCGTTTTCGACCAGTATCGCTGGACATTGACGGCAGCCGACACCATCGTCGGCCATCGATCGTATGGCGCAGCAGCGACGACACATCAGTCGATCGCTGTGATCCACGCGACCCAGCGCGAGTGGCGAGACCCACTCGAGTTCCAAGTGGGCGCTGCGACGGCGCACGCTCGAGCTGATGTGGCCACGCTCACCGACGCCTCGATTTTTCTCGACGGACACCCAGGGCTGCAACACGGACCGACGATGAGGGCGACAGTGGCAGCGAGGGCGGCACCGAAAGCGAGCAGCATTGTCCACGCCATCGTCCGCCCTCGTCTAGCAGCTGAACACGTGGGTCTGGACAAACTGGTCACTCGCTTGGAGCGCCAGGAGTCCCGAAATCCCGGCTTGAGCAGGGCACTTCAGTCTGGCGGAGCAGCCAACATCCACCGGCAACCGTGGGGGGTTACCTCTCAGCAGCAGTTCTTCCGGTACCGACTCACTATCGGCGCGCTCAACCTTCGCGATCAGGCAGGACGCCAGCAGCCGTGCCCACTAGACTTTTGCGCATCTGCTGCACACGACGAAGAACACGTGGTGTGGTCGTGCGCAGGAGCCAGGGCCTTCTGGCAACGGCTCATCAGGAGGTGGTGCCAACCATCGACCGCTCCGGCAACCGAAGGAGCAGCACTGCGCCATGTGTTCGAACCATCACCACCGCTCCTGGCAGTGGACACTCGCCGCCAACTCCACGGCCTCACGAACAACGACAACGTCATCAACACCCTAGTACGCCGCGTTTGGCAGGTCATCAGCTACACGGCCACGCAGCAACTGTGGCTCACAAGGAACGACGCGCTTTTCCGCTCGGGGAGCCCTCGTCGGCAGGAACACCTAGAGACGATCCACGCCGCGACGATGCGCCAGCTCGAGGCACTCGGCACTGGGCTGCGCCAACAGGGAACGACGCGCACCCAAGGCCGAGCTCTCGACATTATCCTCCAGACCCTGCAAACCGACGCACACCACGCCAGCCTGGCAACCGAGGAGGTACGCCTCTATTTTGATGGTGGATCCCGTGGCAATCCAGGCATTACCGGCACGGGAAGCGTCCTCGTGACCCGACAGCACACTACGGCTCCATGGGAGATTGTGTGGTGGGATGCGCATTACGTCGGCGACGACAGCACCAACAACGTTGCCGAACACACAGCTCTGCTCCGCGGCCTCACGGAGTGTACCAAGCGCTATGGGACGAGTGCCCACCACGTGACTATCATCGGCGACAGCCAGCTCATCCTCAACCAACTGGGAGGCACGGCACGGGCCATTCAACATGACATTCGTAGCCTCCTCACACGGTCCCACACCCACCTTCGGGCCCTCCACTCCTACAGTATAGAGCACACTCTCCGTGACGGCAACAAGATGGCAGACCGACTTGCCAACTGGGCCATGGACCACCGATGCACAGCCCAACTAACCCAGACCGACACAGAGCTACTGGCGGATCTCGACCTCTACAAGACCCAAGACACAATCGCCCCGTGGTCGGCCCAAGCCCGCCAGAACCGACTCCTTCCTCACC
>JAADWC010000400.1:0-10171 GCA_023336095.1 Pythium pectinolyticum | reverse complement strand
TCAGCGTAAATCTACCAGGAGAACCGGATACATGTTTCAGTCAATGCCCACTTGTGAAGAGGTGGTGTGGAACAGATGGGTTTCCTGGTTACGAGAAACCCGATTTTCTGTGACTTGAGACCCACAACGCAAGCAATTCAGTATTTTTCTAGTGGAGATTGAAATTTACTATCTACCAAGGTGATGAGAGGCTCGTCATCACCTCGCTTGGTAAAACCCAATGACTGTAGTTTTGGAGCCCTCACGGCCAAGTGACCCACGTATTCACTAGACCTACTCGGGGCAGTAGGCGGCTTCGTGGCGACTGAACCCGACCGTTTTTTGACTGATCTCGCGTGTGCTTACCAGCAAAGCGAGACCAGTTGCCTGGCTTGCCCTTGGCGCCCGACCGTTGGGCGGCCGGACGAGGCGCCAGACACTCGTACGCGAAGTGTCCAGGCCTCTTGCAGCGGTTGCAGGTTTTCTTGCTCCTGTCCATTGACTGGTGAGATTCACCAGTAACAACCGAGAGATCCATGGGTTCCGGATCTCCCGACTCGTCGCGGTTCGTTGGTCGATACGACGACGACTGGACGTAAGCCTGTTGAAGGCAGAATCCCTCCTCAAGAGAAAGCTCAATCGCTTTCTCCAATGTCTCAGGATACTTCCTGAACAAGTGGGTCTTGATTGGGCCACCCACCAAGACGTGACGACCTGCGTCAGGCCGTCAATGGGGTCTTGAATGAGACAGCTCACCAGGTATCGTGCCTGTTGAGCGTAAGCGGGAATATCACGCTTACCCTGCTACAATTCCAGGAACTCGGTACGAGCCCGGAATTCAGACTTGGGCGGCTCAAACGTTTGCTTGAGCATGTGTCTGAACACCTCGTCAGAGGGTAAACAGTTTGCGTCGCGAGCTTGAGCCCAAGAGCCCAGGCTTTAGCACGTCCAGCCAGGTTGGATACGGCAAAGCAAACGTCACAGGCATCGACTCATCGTCGATGCGACGTGCCACAATGGCGTCGTCGTGTTCGACAAGCCATCGCAGAAGGCGCTCGCCCTCCACGCCCTTGTTCTTGGACACAACAACCTTGATTGTGTCGAAGTGGCGTGGACGATCAGCAGCAGTCGCACGCAGCTGTTGTTGCGGGTGCAGCATCTGCGCCTGATGCACAGCTTGCTTGCGCAGAGCAGCGATCTGCTACTGCGATTGCTCGGCTTGACGAACGCCGAACACGCGGAGAGACGCAGCCTCACGGCGCGACTCTTCACGTTCACGATCCATGAACTTGGCCATACTCGCGTTCTGCTCGTTGTGAGCAGCAACATGGCTCTAACGGCCGCCTTGCCGATGGACTCCGCCATGCGCTCCAGAGCGGACCATTGGAGGTCGCTCAGGTGGGGACATTCTTCGCGCACAACCTCATGAACAACGTCAGATGTTGTTGATTCCATGGGCGGGGAGGGGAGTCCATGATCGTTGAACTGACCACGAAGTGCTACCAGGTGTAACAGAACCGATTAGTTCTGTCACTAGCGTACACGTTACGCTAGGAGGAAGCGAGTAAGCTGTACGACTAACTGGAAGAGAAGAACAGCGAAGACCTCAGCTGTTCTGTCCAAAATAGAAACTGTATTACTGTATTTACTGCAATCCTACACCTACTGCATATATGCAAACATACTGGAGGCACGTCACTCAATCCCAGCCCTTGCTGGTGATTGGTCATAAACTGGGATGATATCGTACCAGATATCATCCAATCGGGAGTTCCCGTACTTATACGGGAGTACGGTACTTCACATTGATAGGTTCGCGGTGCAAGTGCGAACCTTGCGACCAACTGTTGCCCTGTTCCAGTTTCGCGGATGCCTGTACCAATCGTGTGACCATACAGCAAGCGGTATTGCGCGCGTATACGGTAGAGCAAGTACTGCGAGGAAGAGCTAGAAGACAGTGACATGTAACGGTACCAGTTGTTTCCGTTACTAGTTTGGACAGGCAGAGGAGGCTGTGTTCTTTTAAAATGGGAATCTGGAATGTGACCAATGTACCGACGCAGAAACTTGTTGCTGCCGACATTGGTCACTGCGTGTTCTGGTAGGTTTGGCGTACTTAACAACACACATTCACCCACATTAAATGAAAGTCTGTTTGTCCTTCCATTTTTGTCCGCTTGTTCCTTTTGTGTGTCCACCACACTTGCGATGGAATCTTTTAACAAAGCGAACAACTGCTTGACGACAGACAAAGTGAGATACGTCTCTGGTTGCCTCTGTAGTAACACGTATGGCAATTGGCAAAAGCATTGCGACAGTGACGATCTGTGCGACTGGAGAGAGAAGCACTTATCGTTGGTGGTGGTAGGCGATGGTCTTCCACAGGTTCTTGAGCTGAAGGTCCACTCGACCGATTCTCTCGCTGAACTCATGCGACTCTTGAAACTTTGCTGCTCGACTGTCGAAACGTTACCTTTGAACCCACTAATGATTCTGTCGCTCTCACCGTACGCTGGATCGCCGTAAATGAATAGACCGTCAAACACTTATGAGTTCACGTCCAAAAAAGCAATGAGCTGGCTGAACATGGCTGAATCATGGCGCCGACCTTCCATGGGGCCCCAAAAACGGATACAGAGGCTGTCAGGCGCTGTAACAGCCCGGTAGTTGAGTCAATGGACACGCTTGTGACCGCCGTAGAGTAGACGTTGAAGGTCGAGGCCTTTGGGGGACACTGGGCGACAGGTGGCCGGTGTTAGCGACAGCAACAAGAATCCGAATCTGATTCAGATGCTGTCAGCAAACATCATATTGACAGCACCTGTGTGTGTTGCCAGCATCTCGCTGACAGTCATCAATGATTGCATGACACAAAAAGGCGCGAATGGAGCAAAAAACAGCGCATGATTGGTAAAGATCGAGCATCCAGGGGCGAATAGAGTGAGTGATGTTTATTGGAAAACGGAGGCGATCAATGGAATTCACAGACTCACAAAATATACCACAGATTGAGCCTCTAGTTATCTACATAGTCATCGATCTCGGATTGCGTTTCCGGCGTTCCCACTTGTTTGAGCAGATTCCAGTACAGGTAGCGGAATCGCACGTAGTGGAGGGTGCGTGTGAGGTCTTGATCCGAAATGCTGGCCCCGGGAGTCCCTGTCAAATACAGCTCGAAAAACAACAGCACAAGAACGCCGCAGTTGTTGCCATCGGTTTGAGTGATGGCTTGGAAACGCTGGCCTCGAAGACGATTGTGTCGCAAATGCGGAATCGCAGGAACCACAAACTTCGTGAGCCACTTATTGATTTCATTGTAGCGCGTCGGATTGTGGAGTGGGTCGAAGCTCGTAAACGTTTGATCTTGCAGGTCGACCACCACACCACACCAGTGCTCTGGATCGGAGAAGTGGAGCGTGAGCAAAAGCACGGGAAGCATCTGAACTCCTGGACGCAATTCGATTGCGGGCCGCAATTGAGATGCTTCGACAGCGCGTCGAAGACTGACTAGCGCAGGTGCTGCAGCAATTGCATCCCCATGCGTTGCTCCTACAGTCGTCAGATGAGGCGACAGGAACAGCACTTGTCGATTCGTGTAAATCTGCTGGAAAATACCGATAGTCGCTTGCATGCAGTCGCTGTCGATGAGCCGACCGCCGCTGAAGTGAAGCTGATGGAGAAGCCAAGTCGATTTGCTTCATCAAGGCCGCCGCGTGGTCGTACTTTGGCTCGACCAGCATCCATACACGGTCAGGTTGTTGGGAGCATGGGTTGGTTCGGAACCACGCGATACAAGCTCGAATGACTGCGCACGTTTTCTTTGCCCTGTTTGCGAGCCGCATAAGCTTCAACGCCGACGTAGAGAAAGCTTTCTTCTCCAACACGACAGTCCACTCGCGAGACGCGGTGTCTGTGGTATTGAGAATCTTGCGACGGTGTTTGCGGATGGCTTCTTCGACGTGATTGATCACCGAGTCGGAGAGGGATGACGTGATTTCATCCAGCTCGATAGGCTTTCGCTTACTAGCAGGAAAGATGGTGGGTCGTGCGTACGTCTCGACGGTTTCCATTGCGTCGAGAAGATGGTGAGCACTATCGTACGTCAGACTCCGCGACGCTTGGTGTTCACGGAGTGTCGCTAGACTGGCGATGCTACCCGTCCGCTGGAAATATGCAAAATGCCTGTTCGCATCAGCACGCTCGGTTTTCTTTTTTGCTTTCGATCTTGCCTTTGCACCGCTTGGTATTCCTTTTCGGTGCGCAACCCTTGGGATTGTCCAGAGCGGGACAGGGTCATACTCGTCGTCGTCGTTGTCTTGCTGTCGCTCGTTGTCGTCCCGCTCACCGTCCTCTTGCTCGTTGTCCTGTTGCTCGTCGTCCTCTTGCTTGTCGTCCTCTTGCTTGTCGTCCTCTTGCTTGTCGTCCTCTTGCTCCTGCTCGTCATTTACTTGTCCCCCTTCGCTTTCAAATACTGATTCGCCCTCGCTGTCCTGCTCATCGTTGTCGCCTTCGAATGGGCTGTCTTCGTCTGCGTCGTCGTGATCATCCAGAACGTCGGTGTCTTCACACGAGAGCTCTCCAGCATCCACATCAACTTGTTGCGCTGCGGTGTCGAATGCGCTGAAGAATTGGGAGGCCGTCATGTCTTGGCTGAAATCGATCAGGCCAGATAGATCTTGCGACCCGATCGCGGGGGGACGGAGCAACTCCTCCGGCATCGGGATTGGTGTTGAAATTGATATGGTAGGCGTGACTGACCGCACCGGAGATGCTGACCGCACCGGAGATGCTGACCGCACCGGAGATGCTGACCGCACCGGAGATGCTGACCGCACCGGAGATGCTGACCGCACCGGGGATGCTGATCGCACCGGGGATGCTGCCACAACTGGAATGGCGCCGGCTTTGATATGGGACAAAACCCGGAGAAGCATCTCTTCGACTTCCAGCACATGAGCTGTTCCGTGACGACTGGATGCGTCCGCAATCAACTTGCCTATTCCGAGAATGCGATTGTATCTCTCGATCGCGCTCATAGGGCGGGTTTGCGTAGCCTTCTGAACTCGAGCCGATTCAAAATTCGGGATTCCGTCATTCTCTTCCACGAAGAGGAACTCATCGGCATACGATTGGAGAGATTTCGCACAGACGCGGAGGAGCCATCGTGGATGCAGTAGCTTCGTCGGGATCACCTCATGCGGATGTTTGAGCTTGCGGAGATAGAACACGTGGCGACACGGTAGAAGGTGCGTCATCATGAACGCGCATGAGCAAATCCACGACTTCGTATTCACTGAGTACTCATCAGGAACGTCGTCATCGTCGTCGAAGTCGTCTTCGTCGTCATCGTGAAGCTGTGTTTTGAACTGGATCAGCGTGATCGGTCGCCCAATCACATAGTGGCAGTAAACTGTCGATGGCTTCATGGCAAAGTCGTACTGGCTCCGCACAAGATCGAATGCGTAAGGGCTCACCAAACCGGCCAGGAGGTTCAGCTCAGCATCAGCACCGGCAACACGAGCTCGTCCTACTTGCTTGATCTCTCGCCGCCATGCTGTTTCCTTCGTCCGCTGCCAAAAAAGCATCAGCACGAGGCACTCATCGAGGGTGGACGACTTCTTCACGAGACTCTTCAGCTTGTGCCAACTGGACTCAAGCCTGTTGTTGGTCGTGTTTCCAAGATGAGGTAGCGCGCAGCGATGAAATGAACACCACTTCTCCTTACAGTTGCTCCAGTTCTTGTCGAAATAGTCGAACCATGACGTGCGCTTCTCTGGCGTCTGCAGAATGCTGTGCATGAACGCGATCTTTTTCTCGTACACGGCTTCGGATGGTGCGTCCACCAACTCCGCTATTGTTGCACGAAGGTTTTTCTTCTGCCAATCGGTGAAGCCGTACTTGGTCTTGCCAATTTCATCGTGGATGTAGTGGAGAACATGCCACTTACAAAGTAGTACACGGGCGTCAGGAAATTCGTCTTCAATCACGGCCATTTCCGTGAAATCTTTGTCTATGATGATGCAGCGGATTTCTGTCCACGCGGGATTGGCCGTCTTAAACTGGGTGCAAACCGTGCGCAGTGTGGCTGCTCTCTCGTCGGCAATCAGACTATGCTGCGCGCATTCGATTGTTGCTGACCACACCACTGATGCTGTCAATACTTGAGATGCTCTACATACCTGAACGTGCTGGCCGTGCCCTAGCGCGTCGTGAATCATAAACGAGAACAGTTTGAACCGGACGTTGTTGGTGTCGTGGGTGGCATCGATCAGCAGTACCTCTGGGAACTGGCGAAACATTGATCGCATGTGCTTCGTTTGAAGAGTCACCACCTTCAGCTCGTCTTCGTCGCTCGTGAAAACCCGTCCAACATGACCTTCCAAAGCACAGAAATCACGCATGAACAAGTTGACTCGACCTTCAACCGTGGGGTTCTTCGCGTGCATCTTGGCCCGCATCTTGATGAGCAAATTGGACACGTCTCGCAACGACGGGTCAGAGGTTGAGTTCTTCACGATGTATGCGAGGATACCTTTCTTCGGAGTTCCGTAAGCCATCATCGACTGCGCTGTATCCAAGACTTCGGTTTCTTTCACACGTCGATTCTCCGGATAGTCGTAGTAAAGCTCTCGGCTGATCTCGTGGTTGTGCATCGCCACTTGGTTTGTCACGCGCACTCTCCACGTTCGCATGCCACGGTCCCATTGGACGCACACGTTCATCTATAATCACAACGAGCCAATCCGTAAATGAAATGCTGTGCGCAACTGAAATGCTGTCAACAGTAGAGTTGCTGTCAGCAAAAGAGTTGCTGTCGCTTTACCTTTGCCGGACACCCGATAGCTCGGTACTTCTGACGCGGACGGCCCGAACTGGTTGCTCGCACTCCGGGAGTCCCTCCGTGCGTACATCCGACAAACTTCGTGTAGAAGCAGAACGAACTTGGAATCGTCTTCAAATCCTTCTGCTTTGCAAGCACCTCCTTCTCGTTTTCACCAGAATATTTCTTTTCCAATCCTTCGTGAATAACTTCATTACGAGCTGTAACTTTCACGCCCGACTTGATCGGAAGCAGCTGTGCGTTACCAAACAATTATTAGATGAGTGTGGACATCACTAATTGGGATCAAAGATGTACCTGGTAGGTTCTCGCGCAGTACGAAGCGAGATAGGAAGTAAAGATGGCCCACGACTGGAATGATGTCTTCTCCATTTCCGGGACTGGAACGTAGTCGCTTAGAACTTCCGGGACAATGACCGTCTCGCACGTGCGCTGTGTCACGTCGCCTTCACCACCACGATCAGTCCCTGAGCCTGGATCACTTGCAGTGATGTCGCTGTTGTCTTTATCTGGCGAGTCGCTGTCGCTACTTTCATCATTCGAACTCTCCGAGCCGATGAAGTCGTCATCACTGGCCATTTTGCTGCGACCACCCTCTCATATTGGACCTCTTTCACCGTTCGCTTTCGTGCTACTACGTGGCGCTTTGGAGATACGTGACGAGGCGTTTGCTCACTGGTCACGGCCGTGCGTCCAGCAAATGGAATGCTGGCAGCACTTGACATGCGCTCAGCAACTGGAATGCGCTCAGCAACTGGAATGCGTTCTCGTACACTTCCATCAGCGCCGGTCGTTGACAAACTGGGGGGGGGGGACTCGCTGCTGTCGTCCGAGTCACTTTCAAAATGCTTTGCTGCTGCTTTCTTTGGCGTCTTAAGTCTCTTGAGCCGTTCACCTCTTCGCACAGGTTTTGAACGAAAGCTGCTGCTACTAAAGCCTCTGCTGCTATCACTCCTTTCCTCGTCGCGGTCCGGCATTTGATGCTGCCTCCTTCCCCGCTTTTCGCGCCGCATATTCATTTGTATCGGGAAACGCGATGAAAACACGATGACCCTAGCATTTGTTGTGTGGCTGGAAAATCAAATACACAGAATGATTGTCACCACGGCGTGTGTAGTAGGGCTAGGTGCGTTGAATCAGATGTTTCTAGAGTGGTACGGTTAAGGTCAGTCAGAGTGGTACGTTTTTGTTGCTGTTGTTAACCAGTGCCGGCGACAGGTCGTGATTTTGGTGCCGTCAATGAACCCGTACACGGAGCTGAGAGGGGCGCTGCTGAGCGACTGCGTCACAATACAATTGCATCCTCTGTCTTGGCAGCTCGAGACAGAAGAAAAGGTGCGGGCTCCACCGACTGTAGAGTAGCTCGATCACGTGGAGAAAAATTCTTGCCTGGGCTGACGTAGATCGCTCGAATTTAGTCGACTGTCGTGGTATCGCTTTGGATAGCTGGTCGGTACAGGGTAATACACAGCGCCTCTTGGGAGTTGACGCGATCGCGATGTGTGCTAATAATCGTGTCGGGTAGCAGTAGTAGTTGCGTCAACTTCTTGATTCCATTAACATCAAATCGAAAGTCGAGTTTGCTTGTCGCATCAGAGACAGAGTCGAGATCTAGATGATAAATCTTTGCGTGCGTGCGAAAGGCACTGTACGTTACCGTTTTACCACATTCTTTCGTCACTTCGGTTTGCACGACACCCCATGTGGCTGCATCAAGCTGATCCACTGTAGTAGTAGTCAAAAACTTGCACCGGTACTTGCACTTCGCCCTGGCTGGTTGGGCATGGACCTTGAGCTTTCTCTTCGTCTTCGCCAATCCCCCCATCGTCTTGTTCTGCTGCTTCTTCATGGTCTTTCGCTTTGGGGAGGAATGGAGGGAGCAAGCGGTGTTATCCCGTAAAAAGCTGTTGTTACAGCATCTGTTTTTACGCAGCACCTTTCTTGTTTGATATCAGGTTATTTGTGATGCGTTACATTGTGTTATTCGAAGATATTTCAACGCACTGTTATATAGATTATTCCGTGTTATTTCGAGGTACTGTTATATCGTGTTATTCGATGCTAGATGATTCCGTGTTATTTCGAGGTACGATTATATCGTGTTATTCCGTGTTACTGGGTACTATCGTACACAAACGGCACACCCCGCGTTTTGATTGTCTTCATGAACTTGTCAATCGTCATGTCCATCGCCTGCCTCTTTGACTCGAGCACTTGAGCCACCGTGGCTGGAGGTAGCCTATCTCTGCTCGCAATGTACTCGATCGCGTCGTAGAATACTTTGCGCTTGCAGTAGTATTACCGCTCGGCTTCTATATTCCGCCACTTTGCGCCGTGCACTTGGTCGAGTTCTCTAACAGCTGGGCCACCCGACACTCCACGAGTATACTCTTCCCAGACTTGCACTACTGACCTTAGTCCCCTCGACATGCGATAACTGGGCTCGCTCCTTGAATCCACTGCAGGTGGAACGATGTTCCGCGCGACAGTGTCACCGTCTGACTCGATTGTACCGCCAGGGGCAAATGACACTGTAAACTTCCCTCCAGCTTTCTTTTGTACCTCTGTCTGGACCGTCGACACCATGCCTTCCAACGATGACAAACGCAAGCCCACACTGGCCAGTCCACTCTGCACCACGCTGCTAAGGAGTGGCATTGCTGCTTGCACCGAGTTGATTAACGGGCTGTCGTCGCTTGATTGAAGACGCTGTTCGGCAGATGCTGCATACGAAGCGTACGACGGCGATTGGAAGATAGCGTGGTTCCAAATGGCGTGGCCAGGATACGCCCGTCGCAGGAGGACGGAGTCCTGAACTAGGACTAATCGCAGATACGAAAGGAGACGTAAGAAGTCTTGGCCCGCAATGTCATGTATCGTACCGTTGTCAAACAGCGACTGCGTAGACTCTATGCCCGGAAAAATAGACGAAACAATGTTGCTCGGAACCGGGCACTCTGCGCGTGGAAGAAAGAACTCGCCGCCCTTTGCGTTAAAGCCAGCGAGTGCTCTCACGACCTCCATTGGCAAAGTCGTAAGATAGCAGCCTTCCATCTTTTCGTTGTTCCACCTGCCGCCGCGACGAATACTGGCCTCGGATGCTCCGTTCGCTTCAGCGATTACACATGAGCTCGTGCGTCTTATATGTGTCACCTGTGAAACAATGTTATATCGTGTTAGTGTGAATCCGTGTTAATCGACGGTAATGTTATTGTGGTATAGCGGCTGCCAAAAATCAGCGCTTCCCACCAACAAACGCCAGAGTCTTCACGAAGAGCCGCGTACTGGGATCCGTGGAGAGCGATGGCGCCCTGATTCTTTCGTCTTGTTCTTGTCTCAGACCTTGGAGTT